>JAVTVY010028166.1:0-114935 GCA_036873755.1 Hanleya hanleyi
ATGCCTTGGAGAAGCGGTTTGCCCCGCCGAATCAACTAGATTTGTACAAAACGCAGTTAAAATCCAGATACCGAGAGAAGTCAGAAGATCTTCCGGGCCTAGCTCAGGCATTAATTCGGCTTGCACAACAGGCATATCCCGATGCCGGGGATGACGTACAGGATACCTTGGCAACGGATCAGTTTTTGGAGGCTATTGGGGACGAGCTTAGATTTCTTGTATGGCAGACGCGGCCGAAGACCTTAGATGCAGCTGTATACTCTGCTGTAGAAGTAGAAGCATTCAAGTCCTCGCAACGCCGTAAGACTTGGGCAACCGCGAAGTCCACGGTTCCTAGTAAAGATGAGGGAATGGCTGCAACCTCCGAGGATGACGAAGAATCCGAAGCTCGCCTGAGAAAACAGATCAAGGAATTGATGGAAGAAATAATGCGAAAGTCTCAACCTCAACCACGGCGACGACCACAAAGATACACCAGAGGTCAACAACGGACGTATGGGAATCGGGAGCGAAGTAATGCTTGCTGGTCGTGCGGCAGAGAGGGTCATTACCGGGTGGACTGTCCAGATGTGTCCAGAACAGATGACTCTAAACCGCCGAGATCGCCCAAGAGTCCTCCCAAAGTTAATACTTCCGGGGAAGCTGGACTCTATTTGCCTGCCCAGATCGGGCCAGTGAAGATGTGGTGTTGTGTTGACACGGGGGCGTCGATTTCCCTCCTGAGCGAGAAAGTATACCAGCAGCTGAGTCCGCGGCTCAGACCAGCCTTGAGTAGCCCATCTTACGCCAGTATTCGTATGGCTGACGGTACGCTGATGCCCCTGAAGGGTGAAGCTGATTTCAAAATCACTATAGACGGTACCACACGAACACAGAAGATGATAGTCGGAGATCTGACAGTGGACGCGCTTCTAGGGTACGATTTTCTCAGCACCCACTGTACCAAGATCGACACGGAGCGCCACAGGGTCAAGTATGGTGGCCGCTACATCCAATGCGAGGTCGTGGGGAGCGCAGGCTGTTACCGTGTAGCCGTGACCGAGACTGTGACTATTCCTGCTGGAGCCGAAGCCGTTGTAACAGGAAAAGTTCGTGGGGGCCTACCAGGCGAGGTAGGGATGATCGAAAACGAACCGGAGTTTACCCAGAAGACAGGAGCCATGGTGGCCAGGGTCCTCACCGAGGTCGACCGTGACTGCGAAGTCACCCTGAGGTTCCTCAACTTGTCCTCAGATCCGACTGTAGTCCAGGCCGGGACGCTCTGCGGCCGTATGGGTGAAGTAGAAGTAGTGGAAGACCAAGTTTCGAGTGCGGCCGAAGCGTCGAAGCCGAGCCGTGCGAAACCTAGTAGACAGAGGCCCGCCGTCCCGACCAGCGCATGTCCAGACCACCTTACAGATCTGGTTCGACGATCCAGCGAAGGCCTAGAGACAGACCAAGCCCTGGCTGTAGAAGATTTGGTCACCCGATATACTGACCTGTTCGCTAAGGACGATACTGATCTAGGTCGAACGACGATGGTACAACATCACATAAAGACTGGAAGTGCCCCACCCATCCGCATTCCGCCGAGACGACCGCCGATTCACGCCCGTGAAATGATCGATGAGCAAGTTGAAGACATGTTACAGCGTGGAGTGGTAGAGCTATCCAGTGGACCGTGGTCAGCGCCGGTAGTTCTGGTGAAAAAGAAGGACGGGAAAATGCGCTTCTGCGTTGACTACCGTGCTTTGAACAAGATCACAGAGAAGGATGCTTACCCGTTGCCGAGGATCGACGACTCTCTGGATTCTTTAGCAGGTGCAAGTTGGTGGAGTACCCTTGACTTAATGTCCGGGTACTGGCAAGTTGAAGTGTCCCCCGAAGATAGATGCAAGACAGCCTTTGCAACCAGGAAAGGTCTGTACCAGTTCCGAGTTATGCCGTTCGGGCTGTGCAATGCGCCCGGGACCTTGAGCGGCTAATGGAAGCCATCCTAGCAGGACTCCATTATGATACGTGTCTCGTCTACCTTGACGATATCATCGTTTTTGGACGGACGTTTGACGAGATGATTCAGCGTCTTGATGGGGTCTTCGAGAGGTTAAAACAGCATGGTCTTAAGCTCAAGCCGTCCAAGTGCGTCATAGGGGCACGACAAGTCCTTTATCTAGGCCACGTAGTATCACAGAATGGGATTGGAACTGACCCACAGAAAATCCGTGCTGTGCGAGACTGGCCTCCACCCGTTTCGCAGACCGAGGTTCGGAGCTTCCTGGGCCTCTGCAGCTACTATCGACGTTTCATCCGAGACTTTGCCACCATTGCAGCGCCGCTGCATAAGTTAACTGAAAAGAAGACAGTCTTCATATGGGACAACACAGCGCAGCAAGCCTTCGACACCCTGAAAGACAAGCTGACAACCGCTCCTGTGCTTGCTATGCCAGACTTTAGACTCCCTTTCATTTTGGACACGGACACGAGTAACTATGGCATCGGCGCCGTTTTGTCACAGGTGATAGATGGAGAAGAGAAGGTCGTGGCATACGCCAGCCGCGTGTTGTCGAAGGCCGAACGAGCCTACTGTGTGACGAGAAGAGAACTGTTGGCTGTTGTGCATTTCGTCAAATGCTTTCGACACTACTTGTTTGGGCGGAAGTTCCTGCTTCGCACCGATCACGCCTCGCTGAGATGGCTCATGCGGTTCAAGGAACCAGAGGGACAGCTGGCCCGTTGGATTCAGGCCCTTGGCGTCTACGATTTCAACATCGAACATCGTCCGGGTCGGAAACATGGTAACGCCGACGCACTGAGTCGTATCCCATGCAAACAGTGTGGTCGATCAAGCAGCGATGACGTTCAGGTAGCCGGCCGTGTGATTGAGATGGTGTCGCCAACCGAAGGATTCGGCCGAGCCCAGGCCGAAGATCCCGACCTACAACCTGTTCTCGACTGGGTGCGGCAAGGTAGCCGACCAAACCGGGAAGACGTCAGTCCGTACGGACTCGTCACGAAGAGCCTGTGGGGTGCCTTCGATATGTTGGAGATTTGCGATTCGCTGTTGGTTAGACGTTGGGTGGATGACCGTGGTAATGTCAAGCGACGACTGCTGGTCGTACCTCGTTCCTTGCGCCGTAAAGTGTTAAGAGAGTGCCACGACGGTCCCACCGGTGGACATCTCGGAGTAAAGAAGACTTTAGCGAAGGTGAGGCAGGCCTATACCTGGCCTGGCCAGCAGACGGACATACGCCAATGGTGCCGAAGCTGCGATGTATGTAACAGAAGAAAGCAGGCTGGACGCAAACCGCGAGGACCACACAGTGGACAGATGACTGGTTGTCCGGGAGAGAGGATTGCAGTTGACATCCTTGGGCCAATGCCAGAGACGGGCAGTGGAAACCAGTATATTGCGGTCATCGGAGACCATTTTACCCGTTGGGTCGAAGCCGTTGCCATGCCCAACCAAGAAGCTACTACTGTTGCACAGGCTGTGGTGGAACACTATGTGACCAAGTTCGGTGTTCCAATGGCGATCCATTCGGACCAAGGCCGCCAGTTTGAGAGCCGAGTCTTCAAAGGGATGTGCCGAATTTTGGGGATGAGGAAGACAAGGACGACGCCATACCACCCCCAATCGAATGGCATGATTGAGCGGTTCAACAGAACATTAGCCCAAATGCTACATGCCAGTGTTGACCGTCATCCAAGCGACTGGGACCTGCATATACCGCTTGTAGTGATGTCCTATCGTGCTACAGCCCATGAGACGACAGGATTCTCGCCGAATATGATGGTGTTCGGGAGAGAAGTCTCTCTGCCATCTCACTTGGTACTGGGAGCTCCTCCACGTCAGCAAGTGGAACCTACAGAGTGGGTAGGAGAACTACGGGACGAGATGGACGAGATTCATCGTAACGCCCGAGAAGTGACTGGGAAGAGCCTGCGGCGCCAGAAGCGGGTATATGATAGCAAGGCCTTTCCGCAAAAGTATAAACCTGGAGATCAGGTTTACCTGTACATTTCTGCTCCAAGACGTGGAGAGAATCGGAAACTACGAGACCGCTGGGCAGGACCATACGTGATAAAGGAAGCTCTCACGGACGTGACCTACCGCATTGCAGATGAAGACGGAGGTCTCCGGGTTGTTCACCATGACAAGCTGAAGCCTTTCTATGCTCGTGAGATGTCCACCAGTGAGTCTGAAGAAACGTCTGGCGACGATGGAGATATAGAATCAGATGATAGCGTCGGACATGGGGCTATCTTTCCTTACCCCATGGAACCATCGACTGTCGTCAGAACGCCGACTGTTGAACGGCGACCTCGATTGACCCGGGGCGGGCGTGAGATACGGCGACCACGGAGATTTGCCGATTTCGAGGTTGATTTGCAGTCTGCATCACCATTGGATCTCGACATGGAAGCTTTACCCCCGGCCGAGGCCGAGACAGAACCGCGGCGGACGACCCGAGGTCGAGAGATTAGACGCCCCGCGCGTTATCGGGATTAATGTAATTCGGCAGTGTTTGGTTAGTGCCGTGAAGCAGGGACCTGATGTCTCCTCCTTCAGTGACGACCCAGCAGACCGCTGGGAGGAACGTCTGATGTAATTCTACCGTATTGAAGCCTTTGTTATTATACTGTGGACTATCTACCCATTCGGATAAAAGACTGCGTGTTCGTTCTACTCACCGGTGATTGGTAGCTGTGCCGAGCTCCACGACGAGGGCGTCGTGTTTTCGAAGGCGTGGGTAGTGTGACGAAAATGCCCGTGACCTGGAGAATGTTATTTTCGTTCTAATGCTGACAGTGTAAATAACATTGTGAATGGACCGATAATGGTGGATATTCGACTTACCTGTATCAACTGTGCGCTGAAACTTTCAGCGAGGGACGTGTAAATGTCCCTGACACGCATCTTGCATCGAAACCGGGCGAGAGAAGTCGAACTCTGTTGATCTGACACGAAATCCAACACCGCCGGAGTCTATACTTTCGTTTTATGGGGGCTGCCATGTTTGGGCGCGCAAAGGATTATGGGAGCCAGAGCCTATATAAGACGCGGAGAAATGGACGTTCGGCAATCTGTCCCAGACGATCGGCGGGTGCACATCGTGCGGAAGAGCCCAGAGACAGGATCGCCGCAAATGCGCCGAATGTGCCGAAAGCGCCGAAAGTGCCGAATTGACTGCCGAAACAGCGCCGAACCATCTGCCGAAGGGTTGGAAAGCCGAGAGCTAAGCCATAGCTTGGGGATAATAGATACTAACACGCACAGTATCTGATGACGAGACGAACCGCCAGACGGGGATAAGATACTAACACGCACAGTATCTGAAGACGAGATGTCCATCAACGGGGAATACAGAGCACCAACTATCCCACATTGCAGCCCATCACACAAATACCATGTTACATGATTACATATATTCACACACAGACACCAGATCGTCGGCCTTAGGGACGGAATAGATCTAATCACAATCATCTACACTAGTTATTCACAGGCCTCGACTAGGGATAACTGATAACACAAGCTTACATCCATTGTACATATTTACACTGCCGCAGGGCTCGAATTATGCTTTGCCGCAAGTCTTTGAACTCTATTACAAATCATTGATATTAATTTACATTACACTGTAAGGTAATAATACACCTCCGAGACCAGGGCATTATTACCACATATATATGCAGACAATCTGAGCCTATTAACTCGTCCTTGGGTCAACGCCGTGAGGGCCGAAGTCGGGTCGCCGAAATCGGGCCGAGCCGAAGACGAGAAGTCTGCCGAGCCGAAGACGGGTCGCCGAATTCGGGCCGAGCCGAAGACGTGAAGTCTGCCGAGCCGAAGACGGGTCGCCGAATTCGGGCCGCCGAATTCGGGTCGCCGAAGACGTGAGGTCTGCCGAGCCGAAAGGGGCTGCCGCCGAAGACTCTGTGGTGTGCTGTACAGACCGACCCCGCCGAAGGGCTACTGCTAGGAGAGGCAGTGATACGGAGAGGATTCCAGAGACGATTAACAACGCTTAGATGAACTGGGCCGTGTAACCTTAGACACGGTAGACGTTCCATACAATCCGAGGCTACGCCTACGACCGGAGAGGAACCAGAGACGCCGTACCATACCACGACGAGAGCCAGTCTGGACGAGACTGGGCCGTGACGCGTCATAGATAGGGTCTCTTGTAAATACTGTATATTATTAGTCTTTCTCTTTAAGATAAAGATAACACTTAACGATAACTACCTCTAGAGTAGGGATCTTTATTACAGGTATTGTGCGCGTACAGAGCTGTGTACATTGCAGAATACAATATTATTACTTTATTATTGCCTTGGCTGTTTCTACAGGTCCCTCCCATCCTACCTCCTCGATCCAGACAAGGTGACAGGTTGAATCGGACCTTCCTCGTTGGCCAATTCCAGTCATACGAGACTGCGTTCACATCAGCCTGACAATTTGTCACAGGGGCCTGAGACCAGGCCGCCTCAAGTCTCGTGTACACCGCAAAGATAGACGTTTTCTGACCGCTCGAACGTCACAACGGGAATAGCTCCTGCTTGTCTGCCTAATTCACCCGTATGAGAGGAGAGATTTGTATCACGGGAATAGCTTCTGCTTGTCTGCCTAATTCACCCATGTGAGAGGAAAGATTTGTATCACGGGAATAGCTCCTGCTTGTCTGCCTAATTCACCCGTGTGAGAGGAAAGATTTGTATCACGGGAATAGCTCCTGCTTGTCTGCCTAATTCACCCGTGTGAGAGGAAATATTTGTATCACGGGAATAGCTTCTGCTTGTCTGCCTAATTCAGCCATGTCAGAGGAAAGATTTGTATCACGGGAATAACTCATGCTTGTCTGCCTAATTCACCCGTGTGAGAGGAACAATTTGTATCACGGGAATAACTCCTGCTTGTCTGCCTAATTCACCCATGTGAGAGGAAAGATTTGTATCACAGGAATAACTCCGGCTTGTCTGCTTTCACCCATGCGAGAAGAAAGGTTTGTATCATGGGAATAACTCCTGCTTGTCTGCCTTCACCCGTGTGAGAGGATGGATTTGTATCACGGGAATAGCTCCTGCTTATCTGCCTTCACCCAAGCGAGAAGAAAGATTGTATCGCGGGAATAACTCCTGCTTGTCTGCCTTCACCCATGTGATAGGAAAGATTTGTATTACGGGAATAACTCCTGCTTGACTGCCTTCACCCATGTGAGAGGAAAGATTTGTATCACGGGAATAACTCCTGCTTGTCTGCCTTCACCCATGTGAGAGGAAAGATTTGTATCACGGGAGTAACTCCTGCTTGTCTGCCTTCACCCATGTGAGAGGAAAGATTTGTATCACCGGAGTAACTCCTGCTTGTCTGCCTTCACCCATGTGATAGGAAGGATTTGTATCACGGGAATAACTCCTGCTTGTCTGCCTTCACCCATGGGAGAGGAAAGATTTGTATCACGGGAATAACTCCTGCTTGTCTGCCTTCACCCATGCGAGAGGAAAGATTTGTATCACGGGAGTAACTCCTGCTTGTCTGCCGTCACCCGTGTGAGAGGAAGGATTTGTATCACGGGAATAGCTCCTGCTTATCTGCCTTCACCCATGCGAGAGGAAAGATTTGTATCACGGGAATAGCTCCTGCTTGTCTGCCTAATTCACCCGTGTGAGAGGAGAGATTTGTATCACGGGAATAGCTCCTGCTTGTCTGACTCATTCACCCGTGTGAGAGGAAATATTTGTATCACGGGAATAGCTTCTGCTTGTCTGCCTAATTCACCCATGTGAGAGGAAAGATTTGTATCACGGGAATAACTCCTGCTTGTCTGCCTAATTCACCCATGTGAGAGGAAAGATTTGTATCACGGGAATAACTCCTGCTTGTCTGCCTAATTCACCCGTGTGAAAGGAACAATTTGTATCACGGGAATAACTCCTGCTTGTCTGCCTAATTCACCCATGTGAGAGGAAAGATTTGTGTCACAGGAATAACTCCTGCTTGTCTGCTTTCACCCATGCGAGAAGAAAGGTTTGTATCATGGGAATAACTCCTGCTTGTCTGCCTTCACCCGTGTGAGAGGATGGATTTGCAACACGGGAATAGCTCCTGCTTATCTGCCTTCACCCAAGCGAGAGGAAAGATTTGTATCACGGGAATAACTCCTGCTTGTCTGCCTTCACCCATGTGAGAGGAAAGATTTGTATCACGGGAGTAACTCCTGCTTGTCTGCCTTCACCCATGTGATAGGAAAGATTTGTATTACGGGAATAACTCCTGCTTGACTGCTTTCACCCATGTGAGAGGAAAGATTTGTATCACGGGAATAACTCCTGCTTGTCTGCCTTCACCCATGCGAGAGGAAAGATTTGTATCACGGGAGTAACTCCTGCTTGTCTGCCTTCACCCGTGTGAGAGGAAGGATTTGTATCACGGGAATAGCTCCTGCTTATCTGCCTTCACCCATGCGAGAGGAAAGATTTGTATCACGGGAATAGCTCCGGCTTGTCTGCCTAATTCACCCGTGTGAGAGGAGAGATTTGTATCACGGGAATAGCTCCTGCTTGTCTGACTCATTCACCCATGTGAGAGGAAAGATTTGTATCACGGGAATAACTCCTGCTTGTCTGCCTAATTCACCCATGTGAGAGGAAAGATTTGTATCACAGGAATAACTCCTGCTTGTCTGCCTAATTCACCCGTGTGAGAGGAACAATCTGTATCACGGGAATAACTCCTGTTTGTCTGCCTAATTCACCCATGTAAGAGGAAAGATTTGTATCACAGGAATAACTCCTGCTTGTCTGTTTTCACCCATGCGAGAAGAAAGGTTTGTATCATGGGAATAACTCCTGCTTGTCTGCCTTCACCCGTGTGAGAGGAAGGATTTGTATCACGGAAATAGCTCCTGCTTATCTGCCTTCACCCATGCGAGAGGAAAGATTTGTATCACGGGAATAGCTCCGGCTTGTCTGCCTAATTCACCCGTGTGAGAGGAGAGATTTGTATCACGGGAATAGCTCCTGCTTGTCTGACTCATTCACCCATGTGAGAGGAAATATTTGTATCACGGGAATAGCTTCTGCTTGTCTGCCTAATTCACCCGTGTGAGAGGAAATATTTGTATCACGGGAATAGCTTCTGCTTGTCTGCCTAATTCACCCATGTGAGAGGAAAGATTTGTATCACGGGAATAACTCCTGCTTGTCTGCCTTCACCCATGTGAGTGGAAAAATTTGTATCATGGGAAGAACTCCTGCTTGTCTGCCTTCACCCGTGCGAGAGGAAAGATTTGTATCACGGGAATAACTTCTGCTTGTCTGCCTTCACCCATGTGAGAGGAAAGATTTGTATCATGGGAATAACTCCTGCTTGTCTGCCTAATTCACCCGTGTGAGAGAAAAGATTTGTAACATGGGAATAACTCCTGCTTGTATGCCTCATTCACTCATACGAGAGGAAAGATTTGTATCACGGGAATAACTCCTGCTTGTCTGCCTAATTCACCCGTGTGAGAGAAAAGATTTGTATCATGGGGATAACTCCTGCTTGTGTGCCTAATTCACTCATGCAAGAGGAAAGATTTGTATCACGGGAATAACTCCTGCTTGTGTGCCTAATTCACCCGTGTGAGAGGAAAGATTTGTATCACGGAAATAACTCCTGCTTGTCTGCCTTCACCCGTGTGAGACGACAGGCGTTGAGGGGGTGTCACCGCATTTTGATGAATTAGTGTCAATTTCATGGACTATCTAGAAAATCAGAGCTTCAGGGCTAATTCACCAGGGCGTTAACGTTGACGTTGGCAGGCATTGATACAAGGTGACGCCTCCCACGACGCATTCGGACCAGGGTTGTCCATCTCTACCCCAAACGCTTTCCTACACACCCCAAAATGCCCGCTTTCACTAATACTTCTACTGATGACGTCACCATTGATGTCCCAGATGACGTGGACACGCCTCAACTCGGGGTCTACACCCCGAGAGCTACAAAATGACATCCCACACGACGCATTCGGAACAAGGATGGTCCCTCTCTACCCAAAACACACCCCCACGTACCCCAAAATGACCACTTTACTTACTACACCCAAATGCGCATGCGCAGATTGATGCGACTTGCAATAAAAAGCACGCCATTCTGACTCCACCTCACAAAAGCTTCACTTTGACACATCCCAGGACTCATTTGAACCAATAGTGGTCCATTTCTACCCCAAACACACCCCCACGTACCCCCAGAATGTCTGTTTTCTATACCACGACCAGATTGTGCATGCGCAGAATAAAGAAAACGGACGATACATTAGTCCATTCGGATGCTCCTCTACGAGGGCTTCAAAATAAGACCTCATACGACACCATCGGACCATTAGGGGCTCACCTAGACCCCAAAACGTCCATCCAGCACTATTTACCCACTACACAAACGCCCAGTGACTGTTTAAAACAAATTTCACCGCTTAGCTTCGGGACCCCGCCCATCGTGTTATACTTGACGAGACGGTAAACACAATCTCACACAACCCATATCACAATGTCCAGGAGTAAATTTCCCAGTATGGACCTATCCACTGAGCTAGTATGGGCCAATATACAGACCTACCCAGTACCTGAACTTTTCAAAAACATATTACCGCTCATTTTCGAGACCCCTCCCATCGTGTTCTACGTGGTGGGACGTGAAAAACAAGATCCCACAACCCATATCGCAATGAACATATGCGAATTGCCCAGTATGGACCTATCTACTGAGCCAGTAGGCCTATGGGCCTATCCAGACCTCCGTGAACCTTTCGAAAAATTTCACCGCTTAGCTTCGGGACCCCGCCCATCGTGTTCTACGTGGTGAGACATGAAAAACAAGATCCCACAACCCATATCGCAATGTCCAGGAGTAAATTTTCTAGTATAGACCTATCCACTGAGCAAGTATGGGCCAAAATACAGACCTACCCGGTACCGAGATTTTTCGAAAAATTTCACCGCTTAGCTCCGGGACCATTCCCATCGTGATTTACGTGGTAAGACGAAGAAAACAAGACCCCACAACCCACAGTAAAATCCACAAACAATGACCACCCCCATACTCCATACAGTCATTTTGCTTTATAGATGCAAATGTTCGAATCGTTCTCCTATTGTTGAGGTAAAGTCCGTGTTCCGCATTTTATATTTTCGGAGACAAGTTCTCTTTTTACATACACCCACCCATGACTTGATAGGCAGGCCCGATAAACCGGAGATCGATATTAGCCCTTTTGGACCTTGTTGATACGAGTTTCCCCCTATTTTAGGGATAAAGTCCGTGTTCCGCTTTTCAAATTTGTGGGGCAAATCCTCAATTCGCAGGCGCCCACCCATGACTTGATCGCCCTGGACGAGCGCTCCACTTTGACACCTCACTCGACCCAATCGGTTGACTAGGAGCTCCTCTCCCCCCCAAAATGTCCCGAAGATTGGCGAAGATTGCCGGAGAATTTCACCTTCTCCCACGTATTTGGGACTACATTCTGTCCGCCGATGCTTTTTCCCCGCGACCGCATCACCGCCAGACCGCATCACCGCGGAGGAATACATGCCCCAAAGGTCACGTGACCGGAAGTTCCGGAACTATAATGACCTTGACCTCTTGATCACGTGATCTCCACGTGACCTCCCCAAAAATGACGAAAGGTCAAGTTGACTTTATCCGTCCTTTACATACTACTTATGTCTTCACGTTGTGCACGTTTAGGCGCAGCCTCTATACACAATTAGGCGCATTTCCACAGTTAGACGCAAATTTTCTACACAATTAGGCGCAACGCATAATTAGGCGCAAAATGATTTCCACGATTAGGCGCAGTTCCACAATTAGGAGCATATTTCTCACACGAATAGGCGCATTTCCACAGTTAGGAGCAAATCTCCTACACGATTAGACGCAGTTCCACAACTAGGAGCAATTTTTCTACACGATTAGGCGCAACGCAAATTTGGCGCAAGATCGTTCAAATGATTAGGAGCAGTTACATGATTAGACGCAGCCTCCTTACACGATTAGGCGCATTTACACAAATAGCCGCAAATTCCGTACACGATTAGGCGCAGTTCCACAATTAAGCGCAAATTTCGTACACGATTAGGCGCATTTCCACCATTAACCGCAAATTTCCTACACGATTAGGCGCAACACGTTATTAGGCGCAATTTTGTTAAACGATTTGGCGCTGACACGATTAGGCGCAAATACACGATTAGGCCCCCCACAGGGGGTTGATGTGACCAATATCCCAAATATGCAGAATGTGAAACCTGGCCCGACAACGTATTTCAAGAATATCTTGTCGGTTCGTATGCTGGTGAGATTTTACCGCCGCCCGCCTTTAACGGGGTCGAGGACTTGCTTGTCTCTCCGCCTCAGTCTACCATGAATGAGTCGGAGAGACAGGGCTCGGTGGATATATCCGTTCATAATTCGAATTCTGTTCGCAAAAATTCTCCGATTGTTGTTAACGTGTCTCCGCCTCCCGCTGATTCTGTTGTTGTTACTGCCGAGTTGGGGGACAAAGATGGCGGTCGTCTTGTCGATGAGACGACCTTCACCCTGACGGTCACCTTGGACCCTACAACTGTGACGTCACATTCGACATCGGGCCTTCCATACAGATTGGCGAGTTCAGAGTTTTTGATTAATACCCCTGTCAAGGATTCGTCATTTTGACACGATTTAACAACTAATCAGCGCAATTCGTTGCCATCTAACAGGTATACGACCGCTGCACCTTCGGTAACACCACACTCGTCGGTTGTTATTAATCCAGTTTCTGATTACGCAGACAATCGCCGTTCTTTATTGAACGTGCCGAATCTATCGAGAGCGCCTGTACATCTGATATCGTCAGCGCCTCCCCGTTCTGCTATATCTGAACTGGATTATCGTAGGCCTGTCTCTCGGTCTACTTCTATCCTGGCCTCTGCGGATAGATACATGCAATCATTAACATCATACCTTCCAGTATCTACATACTTTCCGGTATCGTCGTTATGTAATGGTACTTCCGCTTCTGTTTCTGCACAAGCTACCTTTACTATTGCACCTACACGTATTGACTCTCGGTCTACGTCACTTCCGATCTCTTCGGATACTTACATGCAACCATCAACATCATACCATACGGGATCTTCATACCCTCCGGTATCATCGTTGTATCACGGGCATGCTGCATCTGCGCATGCTCCGTTTCTGGCTGCAGCTAATGCCTACTACAGGCTTGCTACTACTTGTGATGTTACTGTTACATCGCATACTTCTGGTATGCCTTCGATGAATAACCGGTCGACCGATTATTATACTGCTCCTGCGTACTCCCCACTTCCGGTTCGTCCTGCAGTAGGCCTATATAGGTCTGCATCCTATCCTTCTGTGGCTTCTGTGGCTCGGCCGTATGATGTACCTCATCGTGTGACGTCACCTTTTCGTTCTTCGGTTCCGTCACACTTGGCTTCCGGTGCATCGGGTGGTTACTTCCGGTCTCCATCTCCTAGGCCCGTGAGGCTTTCTATGCCGTATCATGCGCCTATACCGAGACATGAAGTTAAGGTTGCACACCCGCACTTGCCTAGATACCCAGCTAGGCCGGCGATGTCTCAGTATACTGCTGCTTCCGATACTCCACTACTTCCTCTTTCTGTCCGGCAGTACCAGACTTCAGTGACAACTATTTCTGCCGACCTGTCTCAAAGGGGTAATAGATTGTCAGCTGATTTTGCAGCACTTCAACGAGATATGTTGATGCCTCTTCCTCCGCCGCCAACACCTGTGCCGCGCTGGGCTGGCTATCAACCACGCCTTGTATCATCTAGACGTTCAGCTTCTCCTTTCCGTGCTACGCAACCACTTGATCTGTCGGTAGCCGGTAGAATTGCACGTCCTACTTTCGTGCCTAGGTTTCCAGCTACTGACCTCAATGTGACAGTGACTAACGCTGAACCGGAAACGGAAGAGGATACCTCTCTATTTGATGCTAATCCGGACTCGTCAGCGACCAATTATGCTCAGACTTTCACTCGTCTGTACGAGATGTTCCCGGATATGCCCCCTCCGCCAGTTATGGAACCACGGAGAGTGACTGCGATGTCAGACCTCCAGCCGGAGCCTACTCATCGTACATCTCTTCCGCCTTCCAGAGCCGTTATCGAGTGCGCTAAACGTATGCGAGATGCCTTTTCTCAACCTCGGGCGAAGGATGAGAGGCAGACTCCTACAACCTAGATCACTATTTAAGCGTTCTAAAGGAGTCTTCCCGTTGGAAAGGCCTACTTTCCGAGCTCATCATGGCTCACACTGGCACCATCGAGCTGCGGTCCCGGAGCCGGAGTTCGATATTTTTCTTTCTGCCCGTCAGATGTGTACCCTGGACAGGGGATTGCGATCTCTTCCCATCTCGATTGGTTTCTTTTTGCCATTCGAACGATTTTGAATCTCGGGAGAGGGAAGCCCGCTAAACCCCCCAAGAAATGAGGGCACGGGCCATGCAGATGTTCGTTCTGGATGGCGAGACCGCACGATGCCGTCTTTCCCGATCAGGCCAAATCCGGTTCTTCCTTTAGGCGGGAGACTTTCCCGGTTTTGGCAGAATTGGGAGGCAGTTCAGGCGGATCCGTGGGTGGTGAACACCTTACGGCACGGGTATCGGCTGGAGTTCGCCACAACTCCCCCATTGACAACGTCGCCCATTTTGTCACGGATTCCTGTGCATCAGGAGGACCTGATAGATTCAAAAGTCAGTGGACAAGTTGGTAGAGAAGGGTGCAGTTATGGAACTTCCTTCAACAGATATGTCCCCGGGCTTTTATTATCCGGTATTCCTGGTCCCTAAGAAGAATACCTCAGAGATGCGCATGGTTATCAACCTGCATCGACTGAACAAGGACTTCTTGGCCGACCCTCCTCATTTCCGCATGGAGTCCTACCAGTCTATTCGTACGACTCTAATGCAAGGGGACAGGATGACGTCACTGGACCTCCAGGACGCCTACCTGCATGTTCCGATATTCAGGGATCATCACAAGTACCTGCGCTTTTTGGTCGGCAACCGGAAGTTTCAGCTACTTGGACTCCCTTTCGGACTCCCCACGTCCCCATGGGTCATCACCAGAATGTTCAATCCGGTGGCGGCGTTTCTGCACTCCCGAGGTCCAAAGTATCACTTTTACCTCGACGATTCCCTCCTGCGGAATCAGTGCAGGATCTCATCAAGGACACCAAATTTGTTTGGGAGATCCTAGTTGCCCTGGGCTACCTTCCTCACGAGGTCAAATCGGAGTTGACTCCATCGCAGTCTCGAGTCTTCCTCGGAGTTTCGTACGACACCCTCTCAGCACAGGAGTGCTCTCCAATTCACTGCAATTATCGGCCTATTAACATCTACCCAAGATGTGACGCCTCGAGGCCGGTTGCAGCTTCTCCCGTTGATGATGCACCTCAACAACTTCTGGCCGGAACGACACCTGTGTCCGTCTGTGCCTGTGACAGAGGATGTCAAACGTCTCTTTCGCTGGTGGCTGCAGCCGGAGAACGTGATGATCGGTGTCGCCTTCCTACCCTTTCAGCCCTCCCGTCAACTGTTCACTGACGGAAGGATGGGAAGCACATTTGTGTTCGAGGTCAATATCCGGCTTGTGGAACGACAACCAGAGGAAGATGCACATCAATGTATTGGGAGTTGCACGCTGTGTACCTCTCCATACAGAGATTCCTTCCCGACCTCACGAACCAACGCTTGTTAGGAGCGACCGACAACACGACTGTCGTGGCCTACATAAACAAGCAGGGGGGAACTGATTCCCCTCAGCTACTGGATCAGGCACAGAAGTTCTTCAACCTTTGTTGGGACAACGGAATTTCTGTGCAAGCTCGCCACATTCCCGGTCATCTGAATGTATTGGCAGACGCACTATCCAGGCCAAATCAGATAATGTCGACCGAGTGGCAGCTTCACGAGGACATCCTAGCCCAGATGTCTCGGATATGGGAGATGCCGAATGTAGTTCTGTTCGCCACCCGTTGGAACCATATACTGCCGGTCTATTTGTCTCCTGTTCCGGATCCAGCAGCACTGGCAGTCGACGCCCTGTCTTTGGACTGGTCCGACATGATTGCGTACGTGTACCCGCCGCCAGCAATCTTGTCACAGGTTCTCCGGAAGATCCGAGCACAGCCGTGCGTGGTCTACCTTATGGCTCCGTGGTGACCCACTCGCCCATGGTTTGCAGACCTGGTGGATCTTCTCATAGATATACGTCGTCAACTGCCGCTTTGGTGGAACCTGCTTCGTCAGCCAAGATCTAGTCTATACCACTTGAATCCCGGTCTGTTTCGTCTGACCGCGTTCAAGTGCTCCAGCATCAGCTCGCTAAGGCTGGATTTTCTGTCGAAGCGTCCGAGAGGATGGTCCGGTCCACCAGAGCATTAACGACTGTGGTGTACCAGAACAAGTGGAAGATCTTCGCTACCTGGTGTTTTGGACGCGGAATTGTTCCAACCTCTGCCTCTGTTCAGCAGGTAGCGGACTTCCTTTTGCATCTCTTCCATGACCGGCAGCTTGTTCCGGCCACAGTCGACGGTTATCGGTCCACTATCGCCAGAGTACTTCAGTTGACCACAGGTGTCAACCCATCGCTCGACATCAACCTCTCTGCTCTCCTTCGTTCCTTTTGGGTAGAGAGGCCTGCTCTGAAGCCGCAGCTTCCTAAATGGGATTTGGCACTAGTTCTTAGGCGCCTTTCTATGCCTCCCTTCAAACCTATCGGCACCTGCGAGATAAAGTTTCTTTCCTACAAGACCGTATTCCTAATCGCCTTTGCTTCTGCCGCCCGCGTATCAGAAATCCATGCTTTGGACTTCAGGTCTCTGAGATATAACCCTAAGTGGACCTGTGTGGCGTTATCTACTCTCCCAGAGTTTGTCGCTAAAAACCAGTCCCTCTATGACAATCTCCCGCAAGAGTTTGTCATCCCGGCTCTGTCCAACATCTCGTCTGCAGGTGTTGAGGACAGAGTCATGTGCCCCGTCAGAGCTCTCTCCTGTTACTTAGCTCGTGTCGAACAGCAGAGAGCAGGGCGGGTGTGTCTATTTATCCCCTTTGGGCCCTCTTCGAAGCAGGAGATATCTAAAAACACTATAGCTTCCTGGCTTTCGAAGACTATTCGTTTTTCCTATACGGACATACCTTCTGGGTTAACTACCTTAACCAAGGTCTCTGCCCATGAGGTCAGGGCCATGGCGGCATCCTAGCCTATATGAACCAATAGATATGTGTCTGATATAATGCGGGCCTGCTACTGGAGGAGCAACGTGACCTTTGTATCTCATTACTCTGGGATATGACGTTTAAACGACGGGACATCTACTCTCTGGGCCCCCTGGTGGCTGCCCAGTCCGTTGCAGACCAGTCATCTAAACACTAGACCCCTAGTGATTTTACCAGTTTTTAAAAAAATTGACAAGTAATCTTGCTCTCCCCAATTTTTCAAAAGAAGGTGTCGGTCAGGTTAATCACTGGGCCTGTGATTATTATAGACTGAGTGATTATATCAAGGACCATATCATCATTCTTATACCTTTATAACCTTTGATTACGCCTGTATTTCCCTTCGCCTGTCCTTGAGATTCTTTCTGTTTCGACCAATCATGCCGTCCGTCCTACTTTGGTATTCTAGCAATAAAGTATGTGAAGGTAAGTTTTACAGCGCAAGAAATATGAAAAATTTGAAAATCAATTTTCCTATTTCTAAGCTTAAACTTACCTTCACATACTGTGATGGCCCTCCCAGCCTCCCCACTGATGGATTATTCACTCTGCATTGAATAGGGAAGAAGAAAGTGACGTGGTCGGTCAAATTGGAACTAGGTACTCGCGCATGGACATTGGGGCAGTATAGGGACTATTTTTGGTTCTGTGGTAATACATTACAATAGGGCAATCGCGTAAGAACACGAAAGCAATAAAGTATGTGGAGGTAAGTTTAAGCTTAGAAAAAGGAAAATTGATTTTTAAATTTTTCATTGTCTGCCTAATTCACCAGTGTGAGAGGAAAGATTTGTATCACGGGAATAGCTCCTGCTTGTCCGCCTAATTGACCCATGTGAGAGGAAAGATTTGTATCACAGGAATAACTCCTGCTTGTCTGCCTAATTCACCCATGCGAGAGGAAAGATTTGTATCATGGGAATAACTCCTGCTTGTCTGCCTAATTCACCCGTGTGAGAGGAAAGATTTGTATCACGGGAATAACTCCTGCTTGTCTGCCTAATTCACCCGTGTGAGAGGAAAGATTTGTATCACGGGAATAACTCCTGCTTGTCTGCCTTCACTCGTGCGAGTGGAAAGATTTGTATCACGGGAATAACTCCTGCTTGTCTGCCTAATACCCATGTGAGAGGAAAGATTTGTATCTAACCCTGCTTGTCTGCCTTCACCCATGTGAGAGGAAAGATTTGTATCATGGGAATAACTCCTGCTTGTCTGCCTAACTGTGAGAGGAAAGATTTGTATCACGGGAATAACTCCTGCTTGTCTGCCTTCACCCGTGTGAGAGGAAAGATTTGTATCACGGGAATAACTCCTGCTTGTCTGCCTTCAGGAAAAGATTTGTATCATGGGAATAACTCCTGCTTGTCTGCCTAATTCTCCCATGTGAGAAGAAAGATTTGTATCACGGGAATAACCCCTGCTTGTCTGCCTAATTCACCTGTGTGAGAGGAAAGATTTGTATCACGGGAATAACTCCTGCTTGTCTGCCTTCACCCATGTGAGAGGAAAGATTTGTATCATGGGAATAACTCCTGCTTGTCTGCCTTCACCCGTCTGAGAGGAAAGAGTTGTATCATGGGAATAACTCCTGCTTGTCTGCCTTCACCCGTGTGAGAGGAAGGATTTGTATCACGGGAATAACTCCCATGTGAGAGGAAAGATTTGTATCACGGGAATAACTCCTGCTTGTCTGCCTAATTCACCTGTGTCAGAGGAAAGATTTATATCACGGGAATAACTCCTGCTTGTCTGCCTTCACCCATGTGAGAGGAAAGATTTGTATCATGGGAATAACTCCTGCTTGTCTGCCTTCACCCGTGTGAGAGGAAAGAGTTGTATCATGGGAATAACTCCTGCTTGTCTGCCTTCACCCGTGTGAGAGGAAAGAGTTGTATCATGGGAATAACTCCTGTTTGTCTGCCTTCACCCGTGTGAGAGGAAGGATTTGTATCATGGGAATAACTCCTGCTTGTCGGCCTTCACCCGTGTGAGAGGAAGGATTTGTATCACGGGAATAACTCCTGCTTGTCTGCCTTCACCCATGCGAGAGGAAAGATTTGTATCATGGGAATAACTCCTGCTTGTCTGCCTTCACCCATGTGAGAGGAAGGATTTGTATCACGGGAATATCTATCTCCTGCTTGTCTGCCTAATTCACCCATGTGAGAGGAAGGATTTGTATCACAGGAATATCTCCTGCTTGTCTGCCTAATTCACCCGTTTGAGAGGAAAGATTTGTATCACGGGAATAGCTCTTGCTTGTCTGCCTTCACCCGTGCGAGAGGAAAGATTTGTATCACAGGGATGCCTTTGTCAGGTGATAAGAAAGATTTGCATGTTGGGAAAGGCTACTCTGCCTATGTGGTAGATACTTCATTAAAGGATCGATTGTCTAGGCATTTGTGTAGGTGTAAAGTCCCGAGTCTATACACCACTGCTGTCCCCAGATTGGCTGTTGCACGCATTGTCTCATGATCCCTCCTAGATTGACCGTGGTCCCTCCAAGATTGAATGATCCCTCCTAGATTGACAGTGGTCTCTTCAAGATTGATAGTGGTCCCTCCTAGATTGACAGTGGTCCCTTCAAGATTGATAGTGGTCCCTCCTAGATTGACAGTGGTCCCTTCAAGATTGCTAGTGGTCCCTCCTAGATTGCTAGTGGTCCCTCCTAGACTGATAGTGGTCCCTAATTCATTCATTCTTTTGCCATTGTTTCATTTTACGTGAAGTCCTGCAAGTACTGTTGAATAAACATTCTAACAATAAAGGGAGACGAGCAACACATGTTCTCAATGCATTTTCAAACTCCAATTTCTCTCAATTAATAGGTCTAAAATGACTGAACATGCAGTTTGCAAAACTTGTAAAGGCAAGGCTGTTTGCATTGATAACAATTTCTCAAGAATCTTGCTCAAATTATTTATTCTGCATAATACAATTATAAAAAGTTACTTTAAGTGAACAGACAACTGAAAATTGCTCAAACAGCAGGAGCACAAAATTTGGAAATAATGAAAGACATACAATTATAACAATAGCCTATGTATAAGGAAGGAATATGTAGGATAAAATCTTAAATGAGATTCAATGTAGGATTTAAAATTAAAAACTGACTGACACAGCAATCAGAGAGAATAGCCTGGGGGTGTAGGTGGAGTACAGTAGTGGGGTGATCGGGTGAGTGACCGTTACATATATTGCTATTGTCTACCTACTTTGTAATGCTGACCAATTTGAAACACTTAAAAATAAAAAGACAACAAAGAAAGATGAACAGTTCCATTCACCAGGTCTCATATATACATTAACATACCATGTACTATATATGGAATGTCAGCTAATACCCAATCAATTTACATTATTCCTGCATTAAGGAAAGAATTTCAGCTGATATGGATATGTTATAAATGTAACTGGTTGATATAATGATGATGGAATAAGTTTAATACAAGTATACTATGAATAAAAAAATCTGCTGGCCAAATAAAATTATCATATACATGTATATATGTATAAGTAATATCTGGTTATAAAATATGATCACAGATGTTTTAAGTGTGTGAGAGTATTTAGTAAGTGTGTGAGAGTATTTAGTAAGTGTGTGAGAGTATTTAGTAAGTATGTGAGAGTATTTAGTAAGTGTGTGAGAGTATTTAGTAAGTGTGTGAGAGTATTTAGTAAGTATGTGAGAGTATTTAGTAAGTGTGTGGGAGTATTTAGTAAGTGTGTGAGAGTATTTATCATTTAAACATAGATGAACAGTGTTGTAGATATACAAATTGGCAGCCATCGTCTAAGACAGATCATATTTATTCCAGTATATGTTATGTAGTGGAATTGAGCTCTTACATTTACATGTAGCAGTTTGAGAGCTGGAAAACTAAACCAATAAAATGATACTTATTATGAATAACAACTCTTCTATTACTGGGTTTTGTTAACCTTCGTTAACCAGAAGTCACTCGATATATATTCCACAAAACCGACATTTCTACACAATGAGCACTCCTATGAAGTGAGAATGAATAAATTTAGCATATCCCTCAAACTGTTGACAACTAAAATTTCAGCTTGACTGAAAAATTCAAATTTACACTGGACTTTCAACCTTCCTGAACTTCTGATTGGAGATTTTTTCCTATTTTTAACATGCGATTTTGGAACTTATCTCTATTGTCAGAATTCAAGGTCATGACTAATTTTAATCGATAAAAATATAAGCAAAGAAATGGAATGTTTACCATGTTAATTTTTTTCTAAGATGTCTCGTCGAGTTCATATTTTTAACTGAACCCTAAAATCACAATGGAATGCATGTGATTTATGGAAATGTGATTCATGAAAATGATTTATACAAAACAATATGGTCAAAATATGAGATTTTTCGAACATATTCTTTTTTGAAAGGTATGAAAGGTACCATAACGAAATACCTTAAAATCAAGCTACATAGGTTTTATCACTTGATGCACAAGTTTTATCACTTGCTACATGTAGATATGTGTTATCACTTAAGGGATCATTTTATCACTTGATGGATAGGTTTATCACTTGATGGATATATTTTATCACTCGCCAGATAGGTTTTATCGCTTAATGGGTATATGCTTTATCACTTGCTTTTACACAGAGAAGTTGTTACTCACAATAAAGGGCCATGGTCCCTTTCTCCGGGCAGCGGCCCATACATACTGCTCCCTAAAACGCATCCCAACTACCAATCGGACGGCAAAGAAACTGACATACTGCGCACTGGCACACTGATTTTTCTCGGGCCAATCAAAGAAAATTATTTGTTAGAGTGAAACTGTGTTGTATTTACATGTGAAATATAGTTGCTATTAACAAGAATCTTCTGGTATGTTCTTGATCAAATATAAGAAGATCAAATATGCAAGTGTCAGCTCAAGGTGGTTATCCACAGCATTTTGTATTCATTTGTGTACCTGTCCTGCATACTTTGAAGCGAAACGTGCAAAAACAGTTTTAGCGACAGATATTGAGTCTATTATTCACTCATGGGCAGTTCAGAGAGAGAGAGAGAGAATTAAGGTTTAATGTCGCGTTCAGCAATATTTCAGCTATATAGCGACGATCAAACAAAATTCTAAGTACTCAAGTCACTAACTCAGTAATCCAACGCATTAAAACATACACACATTAAAACCATGGACAGTTCATTGTTTAATAAGTGTTGAAGTGTGTTTTCACTGCAGAGAGTATTTATCTCTGTTTGGTCCCTTGTTTCTGTAGTAAGTGTGCTATCACTGCAGAGAGTATTTATCTCTGTTTGGTCCCTTGTTTCTGTAGTAAGTGTGCTGCTCAACAGTAATTTTACTGGCTTGGCCCGATTTTCTCCTTGTCTCAGGCACCTCTGTCGGACTACATTTTTAGCGTGCATACAGAAATATAACATCGGAATTGAATAGATACTTCTTCTACGGTTTGTGGATAGTTCATACATAATACAGGAAAATGGAATATGTAAGCATACTTTGGTGATTTATAAGCTTTTGCTGATACTTTCACTGTACAGCGGGTGTGAAATACAAGAATACAATGATCCCATGCTCATGAAATTAATTATCTTTTATAATTAAAAATCGACCATAGAGGTCCATGTCCCCCGCTAGCAGCACCATGTCCCCCGCTAACTGGCGCTGCTGCTGCGGGGGCCATGGACCTCTATGGTCGATTTTTTGGGGTCGATGATATCTCATATCATTGATAACAGTATGATTTGAAAATGGAGATATCGCTGATGAGCTTAACATAAATGTAATACAGCAGATGGCACCCATATTGGATTATGCACATCCATAAAACATAATACATGACTGTCCTCTCACTAAGGTCAAGGGACTCCCAAAGTTTGAAGTAGATCAGTTGAATCGTACTCCAGCTATTGTCCGGACAAGATCAAACTGCTTACAATCCAATATGGCTGACGGCGGCCATATTAGATTACGCACATTGCTGAAAAACAATCCCAACTGTCCTCTCACCAATGTCAAGGCACACCCCAAATTTGAAGTTGATCGATTAAATCGTTCACGAGTTATTGTCCGGACAAGAAGATCCAACTACTTATAATCCAATATGGCTGACGGTGGCCATATTGGATTATGCACATCGCTGAAAAAAAATCCAAACCGTCCTCTCACCGATGTCAAGGTACTCCCCAAGTTTGAAGTAGATCAGTTGAATCGTACTCCAGTTATTGTCCGGACAAGATCAAACTGCTTAAAATCCAATGAAATCCAGTATGGCTGATGGTGGCCATATTGGATCAAGCACGTCCTTGAAAAACAATCCTAATCCTCCTCTCAACAATGTCAAGGTACTCCCCACATATGAAGTAGATCGGTTGAATCGTTCTCGAGTTGTTGTCCGGACAAGATCCAACTGCTTATAATCCAATATGGCTGACGGCGGCCATATTAGATTACGCACATTGCTGAAAAACAATCACAACCGTCCTCTCACCAATGTCAAGGCACACACAAAGTTTGAAGTTGATCGGTTAAATCGCTCATGAGTTATTGTCCGGACAAGAAAATCTAAGTTCCAATTGCTTATAATCCAATATGGCTGATGGCGGCCATATTAGATTATGCACATTGCTGAAAAACAATCCCAACCGTCCTCTCACCAATGTCAAGGCATACCCCAAGTTTGAAGTTGATCGGTTAAATCGTTCACGAGTTATTGTCCGGACAAGAAAATCTAAGATCGAACTGCTTATAATCCAAAATGGCTGACGGCGGCCATATTTGATTACGCACATTGCTGAAAAACAATCCCAACCATCCTCTCACCAATGTCAAGGCACACCCCAAGTTTGAAGTTGATCGGTTAAATCGTTCACGAGTTATTGTCCGGACAAGAAAATCTAAGATCGAACTGCTTATAATCCAAAATGGCTGACGGCGGCCATATTTGATTACGCACATTGCTGAAAAACAATCCCAACCGTCCTCTCACCAATGTCAAGCCACACACCAAGTTTGAAGTTGATCGGTTAAATCGTTCACGAGTTATTGTCCGGACAAAAAAATCTAAGATCGTACTGCTTATAATCCAAAATGGCTGACGGCGGCCATATTGGATTACGCACATTGCTGAAAAACAATCCCAACCGTCCTCTCGCCAATGTCAAGGCACACCCCAAGTTTGAAGTTGATCGGTTAAATCGTTCACGAGTTATTGTCCGGACAAGAAAATCTTACGGAATTACAGAATTACGGAATCACGGAATTACGGAATTACGGACACCGGTGTTTCTAAGTCCCCCCCCCTACTAAGTAGCGGGGGACAATTACAGGCAATATACACGTAAAAGCTATTTTTGGATAATATTTTAGATGGAAAAATACCGAATTAATATAAAAGGGGGGGGGGGTGGGAGGATCACCATATAAATGACAGAACTGAGGGCTCGAACCTACAACGATGAAAGATAGCTTTATCTCTGGGCTCACGCTGTGTCTAACCTATTGAGCTAATAAATATACATGGCATCGTATACCTAATTAGTAAACATATTTGTGTCAACAAGGCGACCATTGAAATAATTTTTAATTTCATTTTTTAGTGGTCAAGGCAAGTCAGAACCAAAATATATTGATGGATAAACTGTATGGAATGGAAAGATAAATTGAATGAATTGATTTTTATTCTGGTTCTTGGGTGCCTACTACACACAACTCTATCCAAAAGGGTGGAAAATACATCCAATATATTGAAAATGAGCTTTTGAAGTGTTTTTGACTTCCAATTCGATCCTTACTCTCAACAAAATAACCTCGTCTTCTTTAAATATTGGAACTTAAGACGTGTACCATGGGGTTTTGCTCCAAAAATAACACTTCCGCAACATTTTTACAGGGGGCCTAGCTATGGGCTGATAGCCAGGGAAAGGAGCCATGGCTCTTTTCTTTGTCAGTGGTAGAATATTTAGCTTGAACACATAAAGTAAATCTGTGTGAAGGGGTCTTTAAACACTGGCTGTAGACCGAATGTTACGATAAATGAATGAACTGTCATAGGCGATGACTGCCGTCTCTGTGTCATAGATACTGTATCCTGTAATCTCCATTTGAGCAGTAAATACATGCACAGTTAAGACCTTTGGCTGCAGTGTCAAGTTGGCTGCAGTGTCAAGTTGGCTGCACTTAATTAACATCTCATTTCCTGTATTTCTCCACATTATTACATGTACCTCGAATAAGGTTATAAATTCCTCTTCCAATATTTGATCGTACAAGGAAACCAATCTGTATGATGGACAGCTCACAAAATCTGCCTTTCACACATTAACGCAATAATAATACACAGAATGAATATGCATAAGTGTGCAGCAGTCTAGCTCCATGCCATTATCTGTGGGTCGTAAAATTGATCCCCCTGGATGCTTTAATATCCATTATTTATTTAATTAGATATTACATGTAAACTTTAACTAAATATTAACTACTAATTATGCTTGTTATGAAAAGTTGTTAGAACTATTTACCCCATATAAAAGCATAGGGAGACATGAGATTTCATGACCCACAGATTGCAGCCTGAAACAAGAATGGTGCTGTCATTTAGATTATTTAATATTGTACCACAATGATCTATAGACAATGGGCTTAACCAGATCAGCCAAAAACTATTGATTATAGATAGATTAGCAATACTGTTGTATTACAGATATAGTAAGATATTATGCTAACATTGAGGAATGTTTGAGCACCAAGTAGTATCATTTATCACCATAGCACAGTCAAGTACATGCATGTATAAATAAACAGTATAAAATTAAGTTTGTAAATACAATTTATGTAACTTCCCTTATTCGGATATGAGTAACAACTGAATAGGAAACAAGTTTTGACCTTCACCAGTATTATGTGTAACATTGTCACAGGACATAAATGTATATAGCAGTAACAGTTCAGGAAGTCATATCACATACATCTGTATATTATACAGTACAAATTATACTATATCCATGGAAAATATATATATCTCTTATATACATTTACCGTATAGTTAAAGTAGTCAATGCACTTGGATGTCTGTGGGTTCAAATCTGGCTGGCGGTGAATTAGTTCTTTTAAAAAATAATATGTTCCTGTGCAGATGATGGTTTACACAAAAACAGATAACGGTATTCTCCAAGTAAAATCAAACAAAGATTTATTTTGAATGGTTTGTGATTATTGAGGACCCCATCCTGGTAGCATCATAGAATAACCTGTGTAAACCAACCTTGCGTGGACCATCTTATAGTGTTGGTTTGGACAGAGCTCTGGTTTAACAAGGTTTTAAATACCTTAAATTTAACAGAGAGAGAGAGAGCCACATAGCGACGATCAAACAGAATTCTATGTATTCCAACAAAAACAAGTCAACAACCCAGCAATCCAGAAGTAATGAACACAACACACCAAAAAACATGCACATACATTAAAACTTATGCAACATACCAATTAAGTATTGGGACCCAAGATAATGTCAGTGTTTAGAGGTTGGTCGGTTTACCCAGGTGTACGTATTCACAGGTTCAGAGTGAACAAGTGGCTTGTTATTATCCAACTCTTACTCAATGAGGGATCGCCTCGTATGTTTTGCAATGAAATTATAATGGCATGCATGTGTGCAGGTGCATGTTGAATTTGAAGTCACAGGTAAAAACTTTACATGGAAGAATTATGGAAAAAGTTACCAGCAGGTATAAAAACTGCAGGAAACTAAAAACTTTGCCTGTGACCCATAGACTAGCCATGAACTTCAGGACTCTCTCCAACATCAGACACATCAGCGGAACTACAGTACAGTTACTTTCCAATTACCTAATCCACACAGGCCTATCCAACCAGGCCTATCCACCCACCAGGCATATCCAACCAGGCCTATCCACCCACCAGGCATATCCACACAGGACTATGATCCACCCACAAGGCATATCCACCCAGGCCTATCCATCCACCAGGCTTTATATCCACCCAGGTCTATCCACCCACCAGTCTTATCCACACAGGCCAATTTACCCAGGCCTATCCACCCAGGCCTATATCCACCTACCAGGCTTATCCACCCAGGCCTATCCACCCACGCCTATCCACACAGGTCTATCGATTCAGCAGAGGGCCTTAAGACTGTTTGACATTCCTTGCAGGATGTTTGGAAAATCTCCAGCAGGGGATATATTTGGTCACCTAATTCAGACCTGTCAGATTCTCTGTGACGACCATTTACAAATGGTCTGAAATGGATAGGTTAATTGGTACTTCGCCTTCACATCCTCAGAATTAGTGGATGTTCAGGTAATTCACACATGAATAATACCCCCTTGAAAAATTCCCTGCAGGGGATGTCAAACAGCCTTCAGATCAGCTGCAGGCCCTATGCAGATGGTCTGCAGGGAAATTGGAAATGACTGTACTGTAACTCTTACTGTTTTGGGAGTCCATGATCAAATTTGTGCGTAATCCTGAAATATTGCACAACCAACTAAAAATAAATGACACTGGTCACATGTTTTTGAGCAGTGTGGGTTTGATAAAAAACAACCCAGTGGTTGATGAGCCATTATATAGTGCCACTATCAAACCTTAATCAACTTAAACTTTCTCAAAATTACAAACAAAATACAACATTAACAACAAGAAAACAATACATTAGGTACATTTCCAATCTATCCAGGTTTCCAAGAGGAAAATTGGAGATGGTCGTCATGTAGCAGCATGAAACTTACACATAGGCATGAATGAAAGCACTTCAGATTGAGATACCTGCAGTTACTCAAGTCATGAATTTCCCCTCCAAGAAATAACCTTGAGGGTGACATTAAACCAAATCCCCCCACCCCCCCAAACCCCCCCCAAACCAAGAAATGGTGGCACATTATCAGTTCCCCCTCAGTGAAGGCAAGCATTAGGAGCGTCACCATCAATGAAAGTCACCCAGGTAAATGTCGCCCCAAACACCTTAGTTCTATGATGGTTCATTTTAATGGTTGCCACTAGACTTTATCAGTGAAAGTAGAGTGGGTCACCACTAGTCACCATCATCGAGAGTCACCCACGTAAAGGTTGCCATTATCTGTGATAGCGCTCATCAGTGGTTACCACTAGTCGCCATGCATCAATGACAATCACACTCATTAGGTGACTGTCACGATTAGTGAGAGCTACCACCAGCAGTAGCCACTATCAGTGCTAGTTATTGTTATAGGCACCAATTGTCACCAAAAGTGGCATGGTTGCCAACCACTGGTGATCACCACTGGTGAGCTCCATCAGTCAACCTGAATAGCAGAAGCATCGATCAGTTACCATTGATACATGTTCAAGGATAATTCTTGTCGTAACGACCGTTATTGACCAGGATAGACACTATCTCACTGTTCATTTACATGTGCCTGTCCCAGGAATCCTGATGTAGAGTGTTGTGTAACTGACCATCATCAGTGATCATAAACATCAAGATGTGTTGCCCACGGTCACTGTCATATCCTTGTAATGGTTGTCATAGTCAGCTAGGATGTACACATTCAGTGACTATCTAAAGCCTCCAAGTATTTCCTGTCAATTATCTTGGGGATGATCTTGTGTCTGCAAGGAATGAGAAAAAAGTAAAAAAATCGTGAAAATAGAATAACAATCCTGTATGGTTCCAGCCCTTTAGAGCCCCACAACAGTCATGACAGTGAGCAAGAGTTTAAGTCAATCCCCAAATCTACATGTTAGTGACAACACTTTAGTTCACATTGTCTGAAGGATGGCTTAATTTTGATGGACCTGCACAATCTGATAGCAGGTCATCAGGAAACTCGCACATTCTGTTATTATTGCAATGTATAATTTGAAAATAGTTCAGATGGGAAAAGGCTTAGAGCGGTTTCAGAAAAACGTACATGGGACGGGGGTCAAGATTTCCCAGTTACATGGTATAAGTTTGGTATACATGTTAAATGCCATGGGGTTGGGTGAAGCTTATAGTCTCCAGATCAAGGTTGGGGATCAGTCCCCGAGGGATGGGAGCATACTCTCATGGGCAGGTAAATGGGTTTAATAAGAGTAGCATAGTGTCAGCTCCCGGAATATTAAACATTTATAAACAATGTTTCTATTCGTAACTAAATCAAACCTGCTTCAATTATTGCCTTTAAACTCCATTTAAATGCACAATCAAACGTAGAAACGGAAGTTTAAAACTAAAAATTATCTCCCCTAGGAGATAGAGTTATCCGCCCCTAGGAGAGCTCTCACTCTTCCCAACGTGGTTACTATATAAGACAATGCACAGCCCATTCTCTCCCTCTTTCTCATTGTAATAACCGAGACCAGTAGTGAACTAGGCCGCGATCTGAGGGGAAGGACGGGAGGGCGCATTAAATTGAAGCAGGTTTGATTTAGTTACGAATAGAAACATTGTTTATAAATGTTTAATATTCGTTGCCTAAATCGTAAACCTGCTTCAATTATTGCCTCAGTACCAACAGGTGGAAGGAGGGAAACCTCGGCCAAGTAGCAGATTCAAAGGCAAGCTAAGTAACCGCTGGGAAGACACAGACATGGATATGAGACATCAATAATCAAACAATTGAAACCCTGGTCAATGACCGTAAAAAAAGGTTAAAATGTGGATAAGATACAGTTGTACTTATCTTGAATGTCTACAGCCATGTAGCTGTGCTCGTGGTGTGGAAGTATTTTCTACCGAGAGAGGACCCCTACCCATAGAGTTGGTGGGTCTACTCGGGAAGCCATCTATACCAAGAGAAAGGGACCTGTACCACTAGGGCTATTGGGTCTACTTGGTAAGGCTTATCTGTATGCAGATTCTTGGCTGTTCCTAAGTCCGGGTGAAGCATAACTGGTCCGTGCCTAGAGGTCGCCAAGCCACACCACTCTCAGTCCACAAACGTCTACGCCCAACTTGCTTCTTGGGAGTTGATCGTAGATGACGCAGCTGAGATCATGAGAAGGAAGTCAGATTCAACCTGTAAGACACAATCAAAACCGCAATTAAGGTAAAGATCACACTCACCATGGAGTCAGGCATCTTAGAGTGATGATTTAGTGTCCGACATCTCTTAGAGGATCCAAGGTTGTCCATCTGAACTTATTTCTTCCTTCAATATGTGATCAATCAAATGTGGACTATATAGTATGAACGAGATGAGATGATACAGCAATTTGCAAATTTGCTGCGATGATACAAAATGCCGCCCCCTCCTTTTTTTTTTTAAAATTTAGTTGACCACGTGCTGGGCATCTATACGCGGCCCAAGCGTGGTCATCCTATCTGACTGGACTGACATATCTCTTAGATAGAAATTGGAGAACGTGGAGTTCGCTGTCCAGAACACGACTGGACAATGTCAAGGAGGGGCAGGTTCTTCCATAAAACTCAACAAAAGAAACCTGGCCGGTAAAGCCGAGGGTAATATGGAGTAGTAATAGAAGATACTAATCTAACTTATCTTTTGAGTGTCTTCCCTTAAAAGGGTAAATCATGGATATGATACAGAATATACTTATTCTTGAGTGCCTTCATCCATGTAGCTGTGCTCGTGGTGTGATATGTAAACTCTACCAAGATGTCCGGATCCTCTACCACTCGGGTTGTTAGGCCTTCTTGGTCTTAGAGGGCGCCAAGCCACGCCATTCTCAATCCACCAAAGACTTACGTCCAACTTGTCCTGTGAGACGAGCGTAGGACACACAGCTGAGATCATCCAGAAGAAAGTCAGTTTCAAGCTGAAAGACACAAGCAAAACCGTAGTTAAGGCAAAGATTAAAATTCTCAAAGTGTCAGACCACTTAGATTGATGATTAGAGAGTCCATGGTCGTCTATCCAACTTATTCCTTCCTTCAAAGACGATCATGATGAAGATTTAAAATTGAAACATACTTGAGACAAATGTTGGCTTGGAGAACCCGGGAAACGATTCCGGTACCTCTCGCACGCAAAGCGAGCGCTCTACCATTTGAGCTAGCTTCCCTGGAGCAAGATGGCTGCCTTGCTGCAATGGTGACAAATTCTGCCCCCCCTCTCTTCCTGAAAGAACTAACCACGTGCTAGGTAGCCCTTAGTGGCCTAAGCGTGGTCACACTATCTGACTGCACGGACATATCACACAGATAGAAATTTGTGAACGTGGAATTTGCAGTCCAGACACAAGAACTGGACAATATCATGAAGGGACAAGTTCTTCCATAAAGGCCAAGTGTAGCGATGGTACGAAACACATTAGAAGAAGTGGAAGCCAGTAGTGGGGGCGTCAATAGTATATCTACCTTCTGGCAATTGATAAGACTATTTTATGGTCTTCTTCAACTACGCGGCTTTTTTTAAATATCAAGCCTTGCTGACCGGCGAAGGGATATGATAACCGTAGCCGACGAAATCGGTACGAGTAAGATAGTGACGGAAGGCACAAACAGGATCTGGCAGAAGATCGACCCCGAGGCCATGTACAAAGTCTGACACGCAGGAATGGAGTACGACGTTGAGCGCACGGACCTGGATGAACAGACTCATTTTTTGGCAATAAATTCAGGAATGGGCCGAAAAGAATGCAAGACCAATCCGCTGTCCAGGTCATAGAAGATCTTTCAAGAGCATAAAGATGAGACACTCTGGACGTCAAAGCAAACGCCGCCACAAAGGCCGTGTCATAAGACACAGCTTATAGACGCGGACTCTAAGGGTTCCCAAGATGGTAAATCAGGTCACACAGAACCACACCGATACCCTATTTCGGTAACAGTTGGCGAGTACAACGCGACTGTAATGCGAAGGCGCGAATAAGCGCAGAGATATAATCGTTAAGGCTAAAGTCGGTACCAAAGGTAAGACGTAACACGCTAGCCAGAGCAGATCGATAGCCCTCCATGGTGCTAATATGAAACTCCTTATCCTGGTGAAGGTGAAGGAGGAAGTCAATTGCGAGGGAAATAGAATCGGGGACGGTATCACGTCCTCGGCACCAGGACCAATATAGGAACGTAGCAAGTAAGGTCCTACATATAATAAACAACCTTAAGGTTGATGACAGAACCATAAAGTCAAAGTCTAACCATTGGTGTAACGGTCTATACAGGAATAAAGTACTTGATGGAGAAAGCCGGAAAAACTGTCCAAGTACACCACGAAAAACATTGTGTTGTTTAAGCACAAACCTAAGGTAAATGGATCTCAACACAATGTTTGTGTGTTAAAGTCAACATGGTTCATTGTTAAAACAACACTGTGCTGAATTCAATTAAAGGTGACTAGTCCGTCATTCACATTCCCGCCGTCGTCCTCAGAGAATAGCCACGTCCAAAATCCAAAGACCTATTCCATATAACAGTATTTGACCAAATACTGCTGATTGTAATACAATTTTGATATTCTGAACTCCAGACTGGAAACAACAAGGTCTGGACAGGACTTCGTAGAGTAACGACGAACCTAAGTAAATCACAATGTGAAAAACCCGAGAAGAATTGATACAAGTGGAAAGATGACGCCAAACGAACGGACTTCCCCTCCCGCCGATGACCGACGATGAAGAATCAAAGGGGGTGCCGATGAATGGATATAAAATATGCATCTCATAATGAAGAAATGACGTGACAAACGGCGTTATGGCGTACCGGAAACGTCTAACCGATGTAATAGAACGACGCACAGGTGTATGAGAGACACATGACGGCGTAACGAACATGCCGTCAAAGGTGTAATAGGAAAGCGTAATGTGAAAAATGCGAGAAACGTTGTATATGATAAACAACGTAGTGATTTCCCAATTCACAACAACTTAATGTATATACATGCTCAAACTGGAGCAGGATACAACTTATAAAAGTACACGACGTAACCGAAGGGCGTTGCAAACAGTAACCCCGAAGTCGAATGTAATAAAATTTTCCTTCTCTTTAAACGCAGTAGAGATGAACATATTAAATGTTTGTAGCGTTAATCACCAAATGTAAGCTCAATGAGATAAATGGAATTATGGATCTTTGTGTCAGTGAACATGAAATAATGTGTCAATGAATATGGTTACATTATGACCTCTCCCGATGTAATTTGTCTCCTGTACATGAAATTCAGTACTGGAGTTTTATATGGAGAGAATATTAAACATTTACAAGAATGTTACTATCAATAACCAAAAAGTCACACAATCGACATCCAGAACAAAGATTTTTCCAGGAAGCCAAAACAAATCCTTAAAGGATTTTTAAATTCCCGAAGAGAGGAAAAACATTTAAGGTCTCTCGCCGGCAGGAGGTTATTCAAAAATTTTGAATTTGAAATGACCTAACACGAACAAATTTGTCGAGAAGCGGAAGAACAATAAGAACATTACTAAAGAGCAGTTTGATGCTCTAGTAGACTGTACTGGTAATACAAACTTGGTAGAAAGAAACCATAGAAGACTTCACGACTTGCGTGTCAATAGGCTTAACCTTGGCCGGACCAATAGATTCCCACTCACCCTAGTTAAATTTTAAATTTTCTCATAGGGAAGAAATTAAAATTAGTGCATAAGTCCATCTGAATTATAAGCGTAACACAGTATACAGATGGAACAGCTTGGTGAGAAACAAAACAAATCACATGTATAAAACAAAATTGTGTATCAAAGCATAGCACAGAATCACAATAAACAGTGGGTAATAGAATTACTTACTCACGATAACCAACACGTGATCCCTTTGTTGATCGACCCACCCTTCATCACATAAAGAGATCAGCAAAGACGCTCATTAAAATGCAATAAACAGTCGTAGCATTGAAGTCCCGTAACATCCATTTATGCTATTATTATAACATCGTTTACATAGGGTTGAGATGTGGTTACGTACACAAAAACAACAAACACGTAAACATGAGAGGCAGAATAAAACCTCCGTAAGATCTCTCTTGAAGACAGGATATCACATAATAATACTTGATATAACAAGCGATTACCTTCTTGGTATGCCACAGAATTGAATGGATGCAGGAGAGAACAATCAAAGTCCGAACAAAACATACAACAACAACATGAAACCTTGACGGACTGCTTATAAAGACTCGGATTTCCCCGGCGGAGAAAACCGAACCTCCCGCGTCAAACGAGGGTAGTTCTCACAATCCTGGTAATTTATACAACAATTCAGTGAATAAAATCATGAAACAACGAAACAAAAACTTGTTCGTTTAAAGTACATCACAATAGGCTCCATACTGACCGAACAAAACGGAATGTTGGAGGCTAATAAAAGCCTACCTCAAACACATCGGGTCGTAACTCAAAGTTTGTGTGAAGACGTAATATTGACTACACACTGGCCTAATGCAGGACTGTGTTATTTGTTAAACATGAGATTTCATAAAGACTTTTAGAAGAACATCGTCAGACGATCATTTCAAGAGAATTTAAAATCTCCGCCCCAAGTATTTAGCGACGTACGTCCAAAGACACTAAACACGTGGCCGACTCAAATGATCCAACATTCGCCCCACAAATAAATCGGGCACGGAAATAAATAAACTATGTCCACATTGTTTATTAGCTTCCTTCTTTTTGGAAGAGATATGTGGTACCGATAGACAGGCGAAATAACCTGTGGTAAAGAATTCTTTTGTCTGAAGGAGACAATGGAATGGCCAGTCAAGACCGACTTGGTCTTTGTTGAGCGTAACAAAGGAACGGGTTTTGGATCAACCTAGACAATGAAACTCCGGACCGGGTCAAACTGTCTAGCAACCTAGAATTATCTTCGTGTATGATAGTATGGAATACATACCGACGTGGAGAAACTGGGTCTTGACCAGCTCGGTCAAGATCCTAACAACACTTCACACATTGACCAAAGAAATTTCTAAGACCCGTCTGTCGATCTCCGAAATAGATGGGTCCTCACAAGCATATAAAAGCAAAGCACGACGGCCCTGGGCATAAATCTTCCAAGCCGTCGGAACCCATAATACATATTCCGCGCACGTGGACGCACAATAACACAAATCTTTACATGAAAAGCAAGCCGTGTGAGCGTCCAAAAGGAACAAATTTTTCCCGCACGTACGACACGGAATAAAAGACGGAACTTCCGACATAATAATACAGTAAGTAAGTTCCGAATAAGCAACAAACTCAACACTTGATAAAGGATATACCAGCGAGACAACAACAACCAATGTTGTAAAATTGACTCTGAATACTTCCCTAGATGTGCACTGCTCGAGCAAACAGGAGAAAGAGGAAGAGAATGGGCTGTGCATTGTCTTATATAGTAACCACGTTGGGAAGAGTGAGAGCTCTCCTAGGGGCGGATAACTCTATCTCCTAGGGGAGATAATTTTTAGTTTTAATTTCCGTTTTCTACGTTTGATTGTGCATTTAAATGGAGTTTAAAGGCAATAATTGAAGCAGGTTTACGATTTAAGCAACGAATTGTAATATTCTGGTGTTCCAGATGAAAAGTACATGGGATCGGTTCGGTCAGTTTGAGAGTTTGTTATAACTTACTTATCCCCTGGTGAGGTCAGTTTGTGAGTTTGTTATAACCTATGCCCTGGTGAGGTCTGTTCGAGAGTTTGTTATAACTTACTGATCCCCTGGTGAGGTCAGTTTGTGAGTTTGTTATAACTAACCTATCCCCTGGCGAGGTCAGTTTGTGAGTTTGTTATAACTGATCTATCCCCTGGTAAGGTCAGTTTGTGAGTTTGTTATAACTTACCAATCCCCTGGTGAGGTGAGTTTGTTATAACTAATCTATCCCCTGGTGAGGTCAGTTTGTTATAACTTACCTATTCCCTGGTGAGGTCAGTTGTGAGTTTGTTATAACTCACCAATCCCTTGGTGAGTTCATTTTGGGAATTTCTTATAACTTATTCATCCCCTGGTGAGGTCAGTTTGAGAGTTTGTTATAACTTACCAATTCTCTGGCAAGGTCAGTTTGAGGGTTTGTTATAACCTGTGCCCTGGTGAGGTCTGTTTGAGAGTTTGTTATAACTTACCGATCCCCTGGTGAGGTCTGTTTGAGAGTTTGTTATAACCTATGCTCTGGTGAGGTCTGTGTGTGAGTTTGGTATAAGTTACCAATCCCTTGGTGAGGTCGGTTTGAGAGTGTGTTATAACCTATGCTCTGGTGAGGTCTGTGTGTGAGTTTGGTATAAGTTACCAATCCCTTGGTGAGGTCTGTGTGTGAGTTTGGTATAAGTTACCAATCCCTTGGTGAGGTCTGTGTGTGAGTTTGGTATAAGTTACCAATCCCTTGGTGAGGTCGGTTTGAGCGTGAGGTCTGTGAGAGTTTGCTATAACTTACTGATTCCCTGGTGTGGTCGGTTTGAGAGTTTCTTTTAACTTACCGATCCCCTGGTGAAGTCTGTCTGAGAGTTTCTACATCGTTGAACACAACTGCTGTCCCACCTCCGGCTGTGGGCATCACATCACCCTACAAGAACAACAACAACCCAGCATAAAATACAGGACACCACAATGACATGCATGTGCAGGTTGTTTACACTGGGTCAATTCTTCTAAGAAGAATACTTATTTCCACGTGAAAGATTTCATAAAAAGAATGTGAAAACAAATTGGGAAGGGAATATAAATGAGACTGAACATGCTGAATTGAAAAAAAATCTATCTTCACAGGCACTGCTGATTTTTTTTTAGCATTTATTTATTTATTTTTTTTTTTCACATTACTCTCAGAGTTTTGTCAAATTAATGTTCTTAGGCATTAGGTCAGTGTCTAGTTTTATTTGATGGAAATACATGCAGTATTGCTGAAGGCTGAATTTTTTTGAAGTAAATCACAGAACATTGTTAAAATAAATAAAATTGGAAAAAAGCCTCCCTCCATGACCTTTTTTTCAAAAAGTGCCTCGGAACCTACAGATTAATTTTATTCAGCCCGCGTTACAGAAAATTTCTTCATAATTCATCTATTTCACACTGCATTGTTACAGTGTCAGTATTTCTTACTCCTCACTGACAATGGGAACATTCCCTCATATTTCCGATACCATTTTAAGAAGTAATTCCGTAATTATTGCTTTCATCGTCCCAATGTTACTTAATATGATATTGATGTGCCAGGGGAGATAACTTTCTAGAATTTGGAATTATCTCCCTTAATGTTCAGATAAACTTTGGAGAATTGAATTCAATGTTCATCATGTGTTTATCATGTTCATGGCTGCAATACAATACCAGTTTGTCACCTAAACGATTGAGTGTTCAACATCAATTCTAACAATATTTCAGACATATCACAATGTTTGTGTCCTTTTACTTTCACACATGCGACATCATGGGTAGGATCCTATTCCTTTTCATGGGAGGCACCCGTGAACCCTATGGGTGTTCCAGTTAGTCGTTTCGTAAGATAATCATGGAATGTTCTAATCTATTTCATGCATCTGAGGAAGAAACCAGAATCAGAAGTATCTATTTGACTTTGTGACCATACTTTATGCATAGAATGGGTGCTGTCATGGTACCCAATGCCAAAAGTTGATGTGGATTTCTTCAACGAGTTGATTCATATTTCATTCATTGAAGCTGAATACAGTGTGCCAGAATTTTATGGAAGAATTCTTTGGAGAGATAATATTCATAATCTGAGCTAAAGCATGTATTCATCCTTCCTAATTATGGCCGCTTTTATTCATCTTAGTAATTACCACATATGTTTTCTTTAAAGAGATGAAAAATATATATTTCACATTCTGCTTCATGAATTCAATATCAGAAGTATTGAACGCATTGCCGAAATTGGGTAAAACAGTGAAAATATTAAACCATTTCAGCTTCAAACACGGCTGCCGCCTGACAGAATCTAATCACAATTTTATACACCGTTATCTCTCCCATAAATTCCATGATAGTCCGGGAGCCAAACCCCAGTTTGAGCCTTGACGTGGAAATGGAGTCCACCTAACGTTTTTTGATGGATTATATATCTCCTGTGTGTGCAGATTAAGAATCCGGATGATGCCAGCCTGGCACCCTTGGGGAAATCAAAATATCCAAGATGGCCGCCAGCATATTCAACATAACTGCTGTACGTCGCTTAGATTGATCGCTATATGGAATTGAGCTATATATTTTTGGTCTACGAGTGCTCAAGAAATGATGTATATATTTATTAGTACTTCATACCACTTATAATACTACCTCCAGCTTATCTCAACAGTAGCGGGGTGGAACTGACGTCATTCTGCGCATGCGCAGTAGAAAAAGGGTATTTTAATGGACGTTTTGGGGTCGAGACGGACCCCTATTGGGTGTACTGGGCTGTGGGAGGTGTCATCGTAAAGCTCGCGTAGAGGAGCGTCCGACTGGGCTAAAGTGTCGTGCGTTTTCAACATTCTGCGCATGCGCACAGGGAATGCTGGGAAAATGGGCACTGGGAGGGACGTTTTGGGGTCGAGGTGGACCAATAGTGGTCTGATTGGGCCGTATGAGGTATCAGTTCGAAGCATTCGTGGGGGAGCATTCAACTGGATGGATTGTATGGTGGAACTGACGTCATTCTGCGCATGCGCAGAAAAAAATGTTATTTGAATAGACGTGTTGGGGTCGCGACGGGCCAATAGTGGACCGATTGGGCTATAAGAGGTGTCATCGTGAAGCTCTCCTGGGAAACCATCCGACTGGGTTACTGTGTCTTCCGGTTTCAACATTCTGCGCATGCGCAGTCTGGCCGTAGTATAGAAAGCAGACATTTTGGGGTTCGTGGGGGTTTGTTGAGTGATTGTGGCACCATTCGGAGTCCTAATAGGCCGTGTAGGGTGTCAGCTTGAAGCTCTCGTGGTGTTGACCACGACTCGAGGGATGTTCACGTCATCAGTAAGAGTGGTAGAGAAAGCGGCCATTCTGGCGGGTGTGAGGGTAGGTGTTTGGGGTGGAGAAGGGCCATCCGTGGTCTAAATGGCCAGTGACGCGTGCCCAACGCCGGGTGGTTGTGGTAGTGTCTGTACATATAGGGATTAACACGTGTCCCTCATCAGTCCGGGATGACGATTGGTATGGTTTTGTTGGAAGTCATGGCGGAGCATCCATTGTGAGTGTGTGTGTGAGTGTGCGTGCGTGTGTGTGTGTGTACTGTGTGTGAACATTGAGCTCAGTTACCCGTCTCTCTTTTTGAAGACATGGGAGGCTCTGAAAATAGCCGTTCTTTTCTGTCGCTGTAAGACAGAACTGTCATTGCCATAGCATCAGGGTCAATAGGGCAAAGACCATTGTGAGGTCAACGAGCCGTCGCTGGTTCCAGCGTGAGCGCTCGTCGTCCATAACCCGGGAATCAAGAACGGCTGTCACAGTCCAGTAGTGGGGGTGATAGCACACCTCTCCATCGAGTCGACCCTGTCGAGGACCGCTTCTGTGAACATTTCCAGGATCTGGCGTCGCCCCTTGTTGTCGTCGCCATCTTCAAACATGGACCTAACCACTGTTCGGTAACCCGTGAGTGAATTAACCATGATCGCATGCTGTAAAATGTGAGTCGCATAGGAATGGGTCTCCGCCATGGCTCTGCAACAGTAGGAATGGGGGTGTGGGATCCAGAGGGACGTGCTTTATAGACCATCGCAGATCTGGAATTGTGGGGAAAGGGCTCTTGGGTGAACTTAACGCTCTACCATGACACATTGACGCCATGGTGTAGACAGATGAGAGAACAACAACAACAAGGATGACAGATCAATCATTTTATTATCCCCACCAGCACATCATACCCATGCTGGGGGAGCCGCGTTGGGTATGTTTACAATTCTCGTAAGCTCTTGTCCAATCAGAAGCCGTCGTTTGAGAAATTTCAGTCTTCGGTCAGGGTCGCTCTTGGCCTAAGCGTGGTCGAGCAGTCCAGAATACCGATGAGGCAGCATGTTCTGAAACAGTTGTTTGCGCATTCTGCTTATTTCCCAGGGCCTTGGTGGGTCGTAACCCTATATCCTTTTCTAAGTGATGCTTTATGCTAGAGCGTTAAGGTCACACAAGAGCTTGGTCTCCATGATGGACCTGTGCGTGGGGTCGCTTTTCATTTCAAGCGGCTAGGCTATACCGTTCATAGATGGCCATGGCTGTTTTTCCTGATGTTAGGGCGCATTTGGATGTACGCATGACTGACTTGAGGGCTTGGAGCTTTCGGAGCTGTTGGAGCTCGGAGCTCTTGCGTTAAGACGGGCGTTGGGCGTGCCTCGATCTCGGAGCTCTTGGAGTCTGAGCTCGCAGCTCTTGGAACTCGGAGATCGAAAGTGACGTCATCGTACGCATGCGCACACACCTGTGGTGCACCCTGGTGTACCCTGTGCTCTACGGACATTGGGAAATATGTCATATATATCAGCACTTTGAAAGCCATGGGTGATTGAGGTAACCAATAAATTCAACGCTTTATATTTCGAAGAGACGGACATACTTTAACCCTATCTGGCCTGGGCTTTTTGGGACCTGTCCTGACCTGGGGGGGGGGGTGAAATGGCCCCCCTAATTATTTTCCTTACCCCTTGAGCTAGGGAGCTGAAACTTACCACACTATACCCTTGGGTCAAGCTCTACCAGAAAATGTAAAAAAATCCAAGATGGCCGCTTTGATGACGTCACAGTGACGCCATTTTCAAAAACGGCATTTTTTGGTCGATTTTTCGGTCGCATTTTCCGATTTCTTTATTTATGCAATTTCTCCGCAAAAACTGCAGGATAAAATAGTAAATATTAATGTGATATGAAATAAAATAGTTTTTGCCCACTTTTCATCGGGAAAAAGCAGAAATTTTGAAGAAATATGACAAAAACATCACTTTTCTGGTACGCCACGTGGCCGCCATCTTGAATTTGCCCATGATCCTCTACTCGGGGGGTATGCAAATAATCTCAAAATGACCCCAATATGATAAACTATAAAGTCAAGGAGTTTCAGCTCCCCATTTTTTGTCGTTCCGGAGATAGCGCAGAAAGTTTGGTAGGGGGGACCATTTCGGCCCCCAGGCCAGGTAGGGTTAAAGGATCAACGGCAGCCATCTTGAATAATTTTTCCTTTTATTCTTGTTTGTTTTTGCCAAATTGTTGTGTGACGTATGTACTGATTGAATTTATCCCAAATTTATAGTCAAATATATCACAATCAGTGATCGAGATCATCCATGCGACAATTCAGCACGACATAATAACCAGGAAATGCCTCATGGCGGCCATCTTGGATATTTCGATTTCCCCAAGGATGCCAAGGTGGCATCATCCGGTTTCGTGATCAGCGCATCGAAAAGATATAGAAACCATCAAAAAACATTAGGTGGACTATATTTCCAGGTTTTTCGACCTGCTCCCGGACTATGATGACAAGTTATATGCTCTCTCAAATCATATTGTACTTGATATGTGGAGAACTTAATTGTGCTTTAATTTGTTTACATCTAACCACTTTATCTAAAAATCATGCTATGCTTAGAGGAAGTAAATTTTATATCTACAAAAGCTCATGCCGAAAAAAATTATTGTCTGTCTCACATTAGTAGCAAACAGGAATTTCAGCAATACATCGGAGACAATTATTCTCAGAGCAGTGAAATTATGCACATCATTTGAACATTATTTGTGCATTTTTGCTCTGAAATATCTTGAAAATGCAAACATAAGTGAATCAAATTCACTACAACAAATTTCACCCTGACAAGTTTCTGAATAGATTTCATTAAAATTTCAAAACAAAAATGCTCAGATTACATAAAGATACTGTGAGGAATTTCACTGCTCTGATAAAAATTGGCTCCGATATATTGCCGAAAATCACATTCCCTTGAAATGCGAAATTCAGGAAATTTCCATGAAAAGAATACACAGCTGTGGTTCCCGAGAAACCATTAATACACGAGTTCCACATCTTGCTTACTTTGACCAGTTTAGTGACGACTTCCCCTTCCGAGTCCTGTTCCTGATGGGACAGACAATATCTGGTAGCGTCCTTCGTGTCCTTGACATTGAGACGAGTCACTGAGCGTTTCTTCTTCATCACTGGCTGGAATACCGTATCTGACAAGGACAGAACATCCAGGCCAAAATTAAAAAGTTGTTTGTTTGGGGTAATATAACCATGGGTCGGTAATTCGATTTTTTTTCTCATTATTATTAGTATTTTTTTTTCATTTGAACAATTTCATGATCACATGCCTGTTGACGATATCGCTTCATGAAAATATTACCATTCTTACTTTACAAACATGTAGTTTCCTGGTTTACATATATACGAGTGCTCATTCACCCCCATGGGTTAGTTTATAGGGATAGAGAGATCGCGTGCCCTTTCTATACTACTCACCGCGCATGCGCAGTCAACCCATTCTACTGTAGGGTGCAAGCCTGGCCCATGGAATCTCAAGTAGCAAAAATCCCAGGTCTCTCACCCCACCCTATCCCGTGCCACACCTACAGGAATAGCGAGATCGTGTGCCCTTTCTATACTACTACTCATCGCGCATGCGCAGTCGACCCATTCTACTGTAGGGTGCAAGCCTGGCCCATGGAATCTCAGGTAGCGAAAATCCCAGGTCTCTCGCCCCACCCCGCGCCACGCCTATAAGGGATAGGGAGATCGCGTGCCCTTTCTATACTACTACTCATCGCGCATGCGCAGTCGACCCATTCTACTGTAGGGTGCAAGCCTGGCCCATGGAATCTCAGGTAGCGAAAACCCCAGATCTCTCGCCCCACCCTATCCCGTGCCACACCTATAGGGATAGGGAGATCGTGTGCCCTTTCTATACTACTACTCATCGCGCATGCGCAGTCAACCCATTCTACTGTAGGGTGCAAGTCTGGCCCATGGAATCTCAGGTAGCGAAAACCCCAGGTCTCTCGCCCCACCCTATCCCGCCGCTGTGCAGTGAGTCAAGCAGAGGAGGAGGAGGAGGAGGAGGAGTCGGACACGCCACGGATTATACTAGGGAGATAATTTCAATATTAGACAGTTTCAGAAAGATCCTATATTCCTCAGATGAATTTTTAACTAGAGCCTTAGGCACTGAAACGGGGCTATTTAAATGTAAAATAGGCTGTTGGAATAACTAACTCTTTGATGTTCAGTCCCCATGGCAAAGAGCCATACAATTTGTAGTCCCACACATTTCTCTCAATAAGGTACTTGATACACCCTATAGTTTGGAAGGTTACAAATTCTGACAATGGTTGTATGCAGACTTGTACATGTATAGCACTGCATGCTAGCTAAAGGTTGGAGTTTGACCTTATCAAGTAACCCTATCAGCTAAGTGAACCAAGCCATTGACCTAGGTCATGCATGTGTCATACATGTGACTATGCTCTGAATTGTATAGAGGGTCTGGTGGAGGGGATGTTTGTGCGATAGTTCAAAAGTAACATACTGTGTATATAATTTCTGCAAGAATGGAAGCCTAGAAAATTAGAATTTCTCGCCAACATGGCAAACATATGATAAGTCTGCCTCAAACTAGTTTTTTCTGTATTTGTTAAGTGTTCTAAATAAAGTTTTTATCGACCAGTGATTTATGACATCCTTTCAGGAAAACACTCTAAGTCAACCTCTGAATAGTATCCATTTTGTATTCATGCTCTAAAGCAGGAAATCTCTGTGAAAATGACATATGAACATATATAAGAATAGCAGAAAATATTTAACTTCATTAATATAGACCAGGTGAAACAAAATCTAACAAAAATAGTTAACCAAACTATCTGCAGTAGCTGAATAACTTGAGGACTCTTTCCTTCTGCTCTTCCTCTCAAAGCCTAAAGCAGTTAAATAAACAACCAGTCACCCTGGCAACGGTACCAAATTTGCTCAAGTTTTTCATGACTACAATACAGGACCATTAGTCCCTACGGGCCTACATAGCCCCGTGAAAATGTTTTGGGTATGGGCATTTTTTGTGGGTAGGTTGGGTTACCCCAAACAAACAACTTTTGCCCTCACTTGTGCAGAATAACAATGTGATCATGTCAGAAACTTGAGACACCGAAAAACAAAGCTTACACTTCTATTAAATAATTCTAAATGCTGACATGGTTGAGAATTCCTAGCTTTCTATTACTTTTCTGACCATATCATCACACTAGGAAGATATTGATCAACAATGATGTAGAAATAATTTGATATGATTATCGATCATTCAATATGTTGTGTACTTATATACTGATGTGGTACGCAGATGCGATGTGGCGCCTGGCAAGGCAAAGTGAAATAGCCTGCAGTGCGGAACTGCCGAAACCAGTGCAAGCTCTAGGACTACTTTACCCTCTAAATACAGCCGGACAAGTTTATATTCGACAACATTAATTGTATTACTATTGTTTTCGGCATGTCCAGCGAAGAAATGTGTTAAAATAATTAAAAAAAAAACAAAAAAAAAACTAGGCCCATGGGCATATATAGAAAGGTGGTTCAGAAGATAAACGTTGTTGCTTGATTGAGGGTTGGGACAGACATGACAGATAACATCCATCGCAAGTGAACTTCTCTTTGCATAATCTAGATTTTATTGCACTGTACTTCCATTTGTAAATTATTGTTTTGTAATTTATGGCTAACAGGAAAAATAGTTTTTAACTGATTGTGATACCCGAGTATCATTTTCAGAGACTATCGATAGACTGGCTGCAATAGTGGAGATAGTAAAACTCATCTATTTGTTTGAAAAAGCCCCCAAAAACACATGAAAAAGTGGCCATAATACCAAGCTGATCCGTATGTAGTGGTACTACTATTACATGTATACATACACCCAGTACTGGCACTGAATGAAAGTATTAGAACACATGAGTCAGTGCATGAAACAACAAGTGGCATCCATCTCAGAATATTTCAGTTCTCAGACATGTCAGATTAAATTCAATTAATTCATTAATTTTACTACAAACATGTACCTATGTATCTAACACCAGTCCATGTGATGACCTAGTTTTAGCTTGACCACTTCCATTCATCAGAAACTAGACCCAGCATAGATACATGTACAGCCCCTAGAGCTATGGCAGGGCAGCTCTTTACACATGTACATGTTGCCTCTGAACTGTATTTCTCTGAGCTGAGGTCAATGTTTGGAAGAGTGACCATAGCAGGCTTCCATACTCTAGTGCGTATTAATCTGATATCTTGAAGGAAAACAATTAACAGAGTATTATTTAATACAGGTAAGGGATCAAGTACATGCTAACTGACTATATATAGGCCTACAAAGCCTGTCAACCACTGAAGGATAACTATTCTGGTCTGAGAAAGAATAAACAATTTGGAACTATTTTTATAGGTGTACTTCGGACAACCCTAAAATCAGAAATTTTCTAGATAGCATAATAAAGGTGAGACAACTCACCTTTCTAAAAACACAACAGGATTCAGGCCCTGGTCTGCACTGAACCCAAAATGATTCCAAATATTCACAGCATGTTAACCAGTCTATCCAGAAAGTCGAGAAAGATTTTTATACTCGGTCACCATATAGCAAAGAAATTAAATGAAATGCATAATGTTTATGTTGAAACAGAAAGGAGAGAGACAAAGCCACCCAGCACACTGGCAGACAACTTGTCACACATGAAGGTAGATAATCTCTAATATTGCATGCCCAACATTTCAAGTTGGTTCACCTTAAGTAATTCTCTTTTCAAGTTAGCGGAAGAGAAACAACAACAAAGAAAATGATCTATCTTGTAATAAATAGCTGGTAAAAGTAATCAAAAATGAATTTCATGGATAAGAACTATCAATGTAGTATATTAAAGCCCAAATAGCTAAAGGATGTGATTTTCATAATTTTAAGATACTTGCATTAGAGCAACAGCATCACCGAGGTTGGTTGTCCTAAGCAAATTTCCCTTGCAAGGGGCACGGAAAAATGTGTTAAATTCAAGTCCTGTCATTATATGTCACCCCTCTCAGAGTGCGTGACCTACTATACGACTAATAAAGAGGTCATTATTTTACTTTACAGCCTCAAATCTGATGCAATTATGGGGTATTACAGCAGTGCAAAAAGAGCTTGCATGTTTAATGCTCAAATAAAAATGCAAATCGTATCTATGATTGGACGTCTAGAAAAGACCTCCATGCCTCATCCTTTTTGTGACCGGACCTACCAGAAAGGTAGAACAGGGCATCACTGTCACCTCAGTGATCAGATGTGACTTGGCTTAGCCCTGATATGTTATTATGTACTCACCTAATTCTGTCTGTCCAGCAGGTTTATGGAAGAGCATGATCTCTCCCCCCGTAGACTTGGACCTTCGTCTACGAGGATTATACACAGGGGTTTTCTGTAAGCAAACAGGATGGCAATGGAAATGCAATATCACAAGTCACCATGTGGTTTGACATACTGATATAGGTGAGCTTATTTCAGAGTGAGTGGGGCTTATAAATTAAGTCACCACAGGCACTGTGAAGATGTGGAAATCAGTAAAAGCCAACCTCATTTCGCTCAACAACCTCAAAAGATGCATCAAAGTTGCCGATGGTAATGGCAAGATCGACAATAAATAATATGCTCCCCTGAAAAGTCCTAGCAGCTAACTCGTTTGTTTAAACATTTCCAAACATGGCGGTTGATTGAGGTCGGCCTAAATTGATTTCAAACAACGAGTTATGAATAATGAAAAGTAAGATCCCCACTCGCATCACTTTTGAAAAACAGACAGTTGGGAAACAAGGAATCAAGTGTCATTGATGGTCTGAGGTGACGTCCCAAACTACCGTCAAACAAGGGCAGATAATCGATGGGGATGATATTTTGAAATTGGTCAGGCTTGAGATACCCCACTTTGGAACACTTTTCTAAAGATACTAGGAGACAAAATATTTCAAATATAATAACCAAGCGAAGTAGATAGGCTGATATTCTCATCACAGACTAACACATAAAGAACATGTAAAAGAAAATATGAAAACCGTTGCATTTCACCTTCAAGTGTCGACAACCACAAGGCTGAAAATTTGCATCTTCATTTTATGAAGCCAATTTCAAGGTTTCCACTCCAAACTTCCCTTGATTTTAGGCTCCCTTCAATGTGCAAAGAACTTATAGAGACGCCACTGACACAGGCCTGTGCTGTTATGGCGAACGGTCGAACGCGTTCGCCTGGAGGTCGCCCAAACAAATTTTTAGGAGACCTAAAACAGGTTACCTAAAGTAATGCATATCGTTCACCTGGCGCGAAAACGTAGTAATAAAGTTTAAAATCTTTAATATGTATATTGATCGGGTCTCCAGTTCAAGTGAATTCCGGTGTCCTGATAAAAGAGATAACACATGCCATGTCGTAACCGCATGTTGTTGTTGTAACAAGACGAGTACATTTTCAACTTCCGCAATAGTGATTCAATCGGAGGACGCTTTTAACTGAATTGACAAATAGAATCTGATTCTATAGCATGTGCGGCGTGAGCAAACTCGTACCTCAAACGAACAACATACGTCGAGCACGTGGTCGAAACTTTGACACCATAATCCAGAAGAACGAAACAGAAAGTAATTTTTAGAATCACCAAAGACGAAAGAATTAAAGAGGTTTTGAAGGCACAAAAGACCCAAAAAGTGCTTCAGAAAATGTTCGTCAACCACACATTGACCGATTGTTGATGGACAAGTGATGTAAACAAGGTATTCGCGCACGTTGTTGTTGTTGCTATGCAACGAAAAGTTAATAATTCCGAAAAACTTTTGATAATTCGTGACATTTTTAATCTAAATCTATCATGATCAATGGATGATAAATCTACAGATTTCAAGCAGGTTTCTCATTTTTCAAGAAGTTATCCATCTGTAATCTCTCGTCAACTCAGCAGTTTTCAATGATTAAATACAGATAGTTAACAGATGGAAATTTATATTCTGGTGGAATTCAGTAAACTCGGTAGGCTATTTGACTCCAGTTCACCTCTTAATACAAATCTGAATACACAGTTCTTATACATGGGATTGGAAATTAAAATAAAGTAGTAAAGACATATGATTTTTATGATAAAATAATGTGTTTATTTAATTTTTTTCAAAGGAATACGTTAATTAGATGCCATCAATCAAACAGGTTACCCTAGGTGAACATAGGTTACCCTAATTTTCCCGTTAGGGGACCTATTTCAGCTTACCATAGGAGATTTTAGGTAACCCCTAATAGCTTTCCATAGAAAATATTACAGCATAGGCCTGCTGACCTCAAATCATTTGAATTTCGAAATGTGTCATAGAAGGGCATTATTGATTGGCTGACCTATATTGGACCAACACAACCTCCACCGTATTAAGAGGAATGATGTCACTCTACACACACTCAGCGTGTAGATTCTCATTGGTAAATCTCTCGTTCGTCATGTTCGTAGGTGAAATTTACACATCAGATTTTAAACACTGAAGGTGATCAGATAAATCAAGGCAGGTTCGAAGTGGGAACTTGGAAATTGGCTTGATAAAATGAAGATGTAAATATGAGACTCACAGCTTCTATATTGTACATGCACTTACAGATGGAGCTGTAGTACCAATTTTGTTCAGCCCCTGCATGGATTTAGCGGATTTCACTGTCGTGGTGGCCGATCGTGTCATCGGGCGCCGAGGCGTCGTGTAAGGGGCTGGCCGGCTTGCCCCGACATTGGCTGGGGTGGTGTATGTCCTTTGTTTAATGGTGTGAGAGATGCGCGGTGCCGGGCGGGGCGTCACTACTCCGTCCTTGTTAACGATATCCTTGACCAAGTCTAGTTGTCGCTCTCTGGCCATGATTTTATCACCGTATAACATCTCCATTTGTTGTCGCTCGTCTTCCTGTGATAAATTGGTGAAGCAGACACAAAGATTTAATTGAATATAGTTAAAGTAGGATACATGCCTTACATTTTGACAGAGCAGATCTACTCAGACCCCATGAAAGGCCCACTGAGGGCTGGGTCGGGCCTTACAGACTAGTCTTTTTGTGTTAAATGCCATCATTTTGATCTGACGACGATACAGCTCACCAATCCCCAGTGTACGAGTTGTCACAGCGAAGCAGCTCATCAATTACCAATATACGAATTGTCAGAGCATTTCCATCATAGCTCTCTAGATTTGTATCTAATACCGCTTATGCCGGTGCTAGGGGCCGTGTGGTCATATCATCCAAGTTGCCACATGAACAGGTACAATAAAAGCGTACCTGAGATACAACACACATCACGAATCGTTAGATTCTTGGTATGTGCTTTAGAATAGGTTAAACAGAAGACTATACTGTGAAGTCATGTGGCTCTGTCAGTATGTCGCCACCTCTTCCCACTTCCCTTACATGTTTTGTAATTTCAAGGGGCCTATATATCATCCTGTTAAAAAGTGCCGATAAAGTAGTTCAATAGGACAGTCCCATGATTGATTGATTTAGCAGCATAATGCCCATAATGATGTTATTGCCTGTTAAGCTGAAGTTAGCTAGCAATGAATCGTTTCTGTCGCAGACTTTTACAGGTGATGCCTTCTACCTGCAAATGCCTATTTAAGGTGGCTACCTGGTTACAAGAATGAGTGTTCTGCGCAGCTCTTTGCACGTCACAATTACCTCCCTTGTAATCGTACTCTTGTGAGTGAATGGCTAGAATGAGATACTTTGACAGGCAGCGTTTACGTTCTTGTGACTCATTTTAGTAAGCAATTGATACATTTTCCCTTGTGACGTCATGACGTCGAATGGCAAACTCTTTGTTGGCGTGACATTTGTCGACGTTGCATTGTTGGCACTTCATGAAAAAATGGCGGGAAAAAGTGTGGGTACAGATAGCTTCAAAGCTCTATTCGTGCCCCTTTTTGGATGGCGGCCTACATTAAAATTGACTTATTCAAAAACTACTTGTTCCAAGGAATGTATAAAATAAACATGAGAAAATTGACATGACTTTTGAACATTCTAAAAGCAAGTATATCTCAAGTGTTGGGTGTTTTACATATTATTCACATTGTACCAACTTGCCATAGGCACACGTTATTCAAGCTGAAAATTAGAAAAAAGTAGTACGCTATGCCCCATTTTTTATATCAATTTCTGATATAGGATGATCTTCGGGAGCTATACAAAAAATATTTTAAAAATGACAGGACTTTGTACCGAAACCAGGGAGCCACCTTAACATTCATTACAAGTTGTTTGGATTTTCAGTATTTTGAAAGTCACTATGATAATTAGTTTCAGACTTTTACATTATTCCCAACATTAAAGCAGTGTCCGGTGCCTAACCTTGGCCCGATGTCATGTGTACATGAGTATCACAGAGAATTCCATCTGCGGCGTCTATTGAAATTGGCCCCATTAATACAAGATCTGGGATATGCAGTAGAAGTCAATTGAATATGGTACTGCTTTATTGAAAATTCTGTTCAGTTGAATCACAAATGGAAAACAAATCCATCCATTTTACTCTTTCACGGGTAGTCTGGATAAATGCATATAATTGTCCTGGATTAAGGTTGAGCGAGTAGCAGGATTTAACATCGTTTTCAACCTTGTTTCAGTCATATCACGACAGTGCCTACATATGCCAGAACACGAGAGTGTCCACAGTTCCTATTATCCTGGACACTGATCAGCCCAGCCAGTACAGCACCCGGTCACCCATTCAAGTATTGACTGAGCTTAACGTTGCTTAACTTCGGTGATCTGACGAGAACCGGTGTGTCCAACGCTATAAGCCGTACCGAAGGGCATACATCAAAGGGTGACACGGTATTCTATTTTAAAGGTCTAATCTACATGCATTTAACAGAGACTAATTAATGAATCACACTGCTGTAATAGTAAGTGAATATGACTTAACATGGCTTTCAACACTATTTCAGTCGTATCACGACGTTTGGTTCCTATTCCTTTTCATATCCGGAAACCACACAGGTAGGGTCCTATACTTGTATATTCTGCAACAAGTATATATGTTTAACTGTTGAGGGCCACAAGGAAGAACAGATTCTTGTTGAAACTGATTGTGTATTACCCTCTCGAAATAAAGATATTATTATTAATATTACTTTTAGCACCCGGGGCCACCAGTAAGTCGCCTCTTACGACAAGCTCTCTGAGGAGCTGAGGCCTATTCTTCCCATGACCTGGTGTGTGCACGACACCCCAGGTCAATACCCGGGAGCCTCATGGGACCACTGCTGTAAGATACTAAGAGCACAACAAAATATGTTAATTAATATTGGTATATACAAATGGAAACAAGAATTGGGGAACGGGCAAATCCTATCTTAACCGATCTCCCAGAATTAGTGAAAGACGCAATTAAATTCAATATCATGAGTATCTCAGAACACAAAATCTGGATCTACACGTAATCTGCTACCGTACCCCAGTTTTGGCATGTGTTTTATTGTGTTTACTTCACATTTACGCAAGTCAGCATTGTTTTTGGCTACATCGCTGGTGAAATGAACATCTTAATTTAGTCAAGGCTGTTTAATCTGACAAGTAGAAAGAGCAGACTCTGATGCCGAGAGTATCACTTATGTGACTGTACCATATTTTTGGACCATCTGTAATTGTTGATTTCCATTTTACTCTGGAAGTCCTGCTTCATTCTGTCCTTGTCACTCTTCTCCTTCTGTAATTTCTGGTCTTGGCTTTGAATCTACAGAAAAGTAATCATAATTTAATTACATCAAGAAACGATTCATTATCCCAGGATGATACGCAGACGGACATGTTCTAAAATCTTAGAAACCCAAATTTTAGTTCTTACCCTGAATGGAAGACAAAAAATCCAGGACAATATACAATTACAGTCTTTTGATGAGGTTGACCGATATCAAAAGACTATAATTGTTATATTATATGACACTGACGTCTCCTTCTCGTTAAATTGGAGAAAACAGAATATAGCATATATTAGGCATTTGCTTTACTTCCGACGATCTCATTCCTGCTGTCAGACAAAGTTTAAACCGACGGCCAATCCAACGACTATTTTCATTAGCTGAGCAGACGCATACGTCACGCTGAGTCAATACCTCATTTATGGACCCACTTCGGAGTCAATATGGAAAATTAGCGACACCGAATGGTCCAATGGAGAAGAGTAACACGCACCGTCATATAATAATTGTAAATATGGCCTTTGAACCAGGTAAATATGAAACCACTCATCTAGCTTCATAAGCAGTGACTCGTGTTTGAAAAATCTGCAAGAGCTACAAATCACTCCCAATTGCCAGAATCGCTCTTCTGGATTGGTTTGCGGGAGTGATTTCTATTTTAACAAACACCCGACATTCGTATTTTCTCTGCATGTTTTGCGAAGGTTTTACACCATATAAAGTTCACAAACTCACTTCCTGCTGTGTTTGTTGTCTTATCATAACCCATCATCGATGTCACGTTCCAGTTAAGGAAGGTTTTTAGTTGAACGCATGGAGTACTTTCCCTGCTACATTCCGGCAAACTTTCACAGTGTTTTTAAAACGAGCGTTCTCATTGGCTTACACGCAGATCACGCAAGTGCCAGTGCCGAACCACATCGTTCGGCGATCTGTTTTTAAGTTTCGACGAGTGAAAAAATGAGGAGTTGTTACTTGACGATGTTCATTTAAGGGCATGATTAAACACGCTTGTGAAGATGCATTTGCGAGCTTTATTGTGCGGGAGCGCGATGGCGCCCGTCGAAACCGAGTGACTTCATAAGAGGTCTCATGGTAAAATCAAGGTCAAATCCCCATGCCCACAATTATAGACAGAGTCGTACGTTTAAGACTTGCTCATTGTCAATGCATCAACTAGCATAAATCTGAAGATAGATTTTGCTATTCAGAATACTGAAAGCAATTGATTTGGGGATATGGTTTTTAAGAGAGAACATTTTCATTTACTTTTCCATCTGAATATTGTCATTTTTCAAGGGTGAGTGAGTAATTAAGATTTAACGTTGCTTTCAACAATATTTCAGCCATATCACTATGTTTGGGTTCTATTTCTTTTCACCCGGGACCCCAGGGATGTGATTCTATTCCCTTTAACACCCAGAAACCCCACAGGTGCCCCAATCAGTCATCTCTTAAGACAAGCTGTCTTGAGAAGCTGAGGTCTCTTTCCATGACCTAGGTTGTGCAGAAGGATTTCTAGAGGCTGAGCCTGGAATTAAGATAGGCATGAGCCCTGTTCATTGCTTCCTCGCCAGCCAGTGTATCAATCGATCTGTTACACTGGCTTGGTTATTTACCCATGCCAGTTCTGGATATAAATAGATCAAGGACCGGAGTTTCCTCAAGGTTCGTACACCTTGGAGGCCCCAGTTTTTAAGGCCTTTTCAAGGTCTTTTCAAGGTAATAATTCCTGTTTTCAAGGTATACACTTTTTATGTAATAAAGGAATATAGACTAATTTTTCCTACCTTTTTTCACAACCAGTATCCAATGATACATCGACTTTTACTGATGTCTAGCCGAGATATTATTGTTCATACATAACATTGTCATGCATTGACGCTGCCTATTAAATGTCAAATATGACACTTATGTTAAAGATGTGTGATAGTCTGATGTTTCTGTCACATTAAAATATACATGAGGTCTTGTGGATAGCTTATTTATTTACACACCATCACCCATGTGGCGTTCTCTGAGCCTTGTAGTCCGTATTTGGACTACTGGTCCTGGTGATCCGTCTTAAATTTTCCATAACGCTGATGTGTTTTGCCACACATGTGGGAAGTCAAGGCTGACTCGCCCATTTTGCCAACGTCAATATCTTTCTTACACACAGCTTTGCGTTTATCTGCATGCTGGCAAAGCCAGTCCTTATACTTGTCATCCTTTAGCCAATTTGTATTGAAAAGGCGCACCATTTTCACAATTTGTATTTAGCAGATGATGTTCAATGTCAAAAACGAAACAATTTTCAAAAACCGCCAAAAACCACTTCGTTCTGCTGGACCCGTCGAAAACCCGAAAAATATTCATTCGGCATGAAAATTCAATGGAAATCTGAAGGTTCGCGATGTAGCGGGCCCACGTGATCAGGTGACATTATATATATTCACTGCGCAGAAGCGATGACCGAGATTTAAACAGTCGGGAACCCTCCGCTCACTTACGAGAGCATACTTCAAGTGAGGTTTCTGATTTCCAAGGAGAACCTGTATACCGTGGATAGTCTCCCTTTACACAGTGTGACAACCATTGAGAAAATAATCTTACGGTCATAATCGGGGCTTACTTTTGCTAACGGATGACAAAGGGCGATTCAACATTCATTCACAACTCTCAGCTTTACAGAATTGACAACAACATGCTAAGAATTCCCGTTTTCAAGGCCTTTTCAAGGTACATGACCCGATTTCCCATTTTTCAAGGCATTTCAAGGCCTTGAATTTTAAATTGTCATTTTCAAGGCAATTCAAGATTTTCAAGGTAGTGTGCGAACCATGTTTCCTGTAAATCAACCCAATCAGTGAATGCGCTAAGCTAGTTGATTAGACCAATTCGCTGTGAGGAATGAGATACGACAGGTTTAAATTTCATCTCGGGACAAATTGCTTTGATGTTGAGCTTAAATCAACATTACCTACTTGTAACAGAGCAGATCTAATGCCTGGTGACTAAAAAGCAACCATATGATTTCACAGGAAAGCCTCTCACATGCAGACTAGAACAATAAATTCATAGACATAATGAAGATAGATGTACTTGTGTTTCTAGGACTTGTCGTTTACGGTTCAGATCACAAGCTTGCGACCGTAGCTCAGAGTTCTCCTTCTCCAGGTATCGGATTTTGCGCTCCAGATTCTTCTTGTCAGAATTGACGTCATCTATGAGACTCTCGACCTGACTGGCCTTCGCTTTCAGATTCATGTTCTCCTTCTCCATATCAACCAACATCAGACGGAACTGATCCTCTGAAAGGAGAGTAGGTCGCTATGACATCCACAGCATTCAGCAATTGTCGAAGCGAGTGCATCGGGGAAAACAACAACAGGTTTTTAACATGGTTTTAAATCTGGGATAAGTGAAACATGCAAATACTGACATCTACATGTAGGTAAACTAACCAACCACTGAAGACCAACATTATCTTGGGTCCCAATAATTAAATTTAGGCTATTGTCACTTAATTGGTTGTTTAGCATGGTTAGCTAGATGCTATAATTATTTAGTGTTAATTATTAAATTGCAAACCAATTGTATACGAATATGAAGAAAGTTTTACTCATGAAAATGTAAATTCTTCATCTTTTTTAATTATTTGCCCTCAAAATATAGAGGAGGGCTGGTCATGCTAAACATGCAATCAAGTGACAATGGCCTTATTTTGATAAACCAGAACCCTGTCAAAACCGACCCTACAATCTAGTCCCCAGCATGGTCAGTATATACACAGGTTTCACTGTGATATTTTGATATTACATATTTGACATATTTTGATGTAATAACAGTGCATCATGGGATATCTTCCAGTTAAAAACATTTGATTGGACAATTCAAATTTTCAAATGGAAATACAACATATTCATTGGATTGTGAAGAAAGTGGGAAGAAATTCAACCAATCAGTACAGATTCTTTGTTAGGACTGCTTAGATGGTTTGCATAAGTAAAATTACACGCATACAAGCAGTAAAGTGCTGAAACAGGTATGGATTTTTGGTAATGAGTACCTGTGCTGACATCATATGGATAGTAATAGTACTTGTTTTCATGTCTTTCACTTTTACACGGAACCCAAGAAGAACTTGAAATGATGGGTTCTGTTAAACCTGTTTGACTGAACACCATGTCACTGAGATCCATGATTTCACTGACCACAGGGCTTATATCACTGAGGGCTGTTCCATTTAAAAAGGTATGGGAGGGGCGGAAAGCAGCTTTGAATTATACCCCACCACCATGACCACCCATAGAAATTTTATTGGCCTTCCCAGTGTTGTAACATGGACTGAAGGGAATTTCCTCTCATGACCCATAGAATAAAAAATTTAGTGCCTTCCTCCCCTCCCATACCTTTTTAAATGGAACAACCCTGATTTTACCCCTTGTAATGTCCATGAGAAACAGTTGTTGTGTTATTGGCACAGACAGTAAAAAAAATGTCACAGTTTTGTGAAGCATGACAAACAGGCTCATCACTTCACCAGACTATTGTCTGCCAGGGTTTGTTCCACGACATGAACCTTGATGATCTGTAGGCAGGGTTTGTACACATTGAAGCTTCCAATTTTCAAGGCCTTCAAGGTAATATTTTCTATTTTCAATATCATTGAAGCTATACATACAATAAACAGGAGTACATATGTTGACTCAAATAATATTGATCATACATTGCCTTTTGAATAAATTAGGAAATTCTTTTTGGATGATCAAAGACAATATTGCTATGATGGGGTCAATTTTGCAGATTGACAGCAAAGGACAGTTCAACCTGGAGCTACAAGTTGACAATTCATTGACAACAATGGACAGAAATTCCCATTTTCAACGTCTTCAGCATAATTTTCCAATTTTGAAGGACTTGAATTCTAAATTGTTACCCTGGTAAGGTACACTTGTGTTCAGTTCAGGTTGTTGCATTATTTCGTGAATGATTGACACATATCTGAATATAACCTACGTCTGTACTGGAAGTCTGCCATGAGTGTTGCGCGTTTCTTTTCCCGCTCAGTTAGGTAGGCTAACAAGGCAGGAAGTGTCTTAGCATCTGAACTATGCACCAACTGGAAAGAAAATAAGAGATGAATCCTTAACAGATGGCATCTCGGGCAAAACTGGAGATACAAAAACAAAATCAGAGTTCATACACTTACAACAGGAAAACAATCCAGGAGTTTTCCAGGTCAATAATTTTAATTTTCCAGGAGTCTAGTACAATAACTCACAACAAAGAAAAGCAAATTAATGAAGTTCAGGAACAAATTTTGGCACAGTAGTAGATCGCTGGTTCCTCCAGAAGATGAAAGTGTAGTTCTTTCAGGAGTATTTTGAAGCAGTTTCAAGTTGGAAATTAAATTCCCGGAGTTTTGGGGACTTTCCAGGAGGCATATGAACCCCAAAAATGTGTGCACGACGACACTCCAGGTCAATCCCCGGGGGAAAAAAGCCCTGGAAAACATCACTGAATTTGGGCTTTTTTCAGCTGTCTACTTCGGGATTTTTATCACTTATAAATTTGGGTGCCAGTAAATACCCTTCTGCTCGACTACATTGATAAGTAGGTCTTCAACCATTGGTCATCCATTTAGTACACATATCTCTCATTATAACACGGTTCATCATGAAGCGGGTTTCAATTTAGCAGGTCACCTTTGTGTCACCCAATATTTAAGAGAAATTATGAATGCTGCTGCAATGGAACTATATAGTGTAGTCAATAGTTTGTCCCTCAACTTTCAGTGTTATAATGAGAGACAAGCGTACTGCACAAAAAAAAATCTATTAGGCCATCCACAATAAAATTTTTGTTTCCAGTATTAAACCTTTAGAAAATTTGGGTATATGTAGGTAGGCAAGAATTTTAATTTATTTATTTCTTTTTTTTTTTTTTAGTGAATTTTTTACCTTTTTGTATAGTATTTCATGGAGTACTGCTGAAAAACATAGAAATACAAAAAAATCATCTACCCAAATTTTTTTTTTGACTGCAAAAAATATGGGTAGGTAGGGTTACTGAAAACAGAAATATTATTGTGGATGGCCTTATTCCCTCTTTCTAGTCAAAGTTGTCTAGGATCAACATACATTGAATTTCTCACAAGAATTTATCTTCTATCATGAACATAATGATATATGGAGCAACCATGACTGTAATACGGTCTGTGAACATCCCCACCCCCTACCCCGTAAAATCTTTTCTAATGCACCAGGAACAGCATTTACCTGTAGGAGTGGGAATGGTGGGCCAAGATCATAGTTGAGCACTGGAGGTGCACGCACTTTAACAGGAGGTATATCCACCGGCGGCTTTTTGATGGGTGTCCGCCCGATGTCGATGAAATTGACTTGGTTCTGTCTCGTAACTTGAACCTCCTGGGTCATCTCTGCAAATCTCATCACGTGCTGAAAGTAGGGGTCGGTATTTATTTTGTTATGTTTTGGGTTATCATTTGGGTTGAGATGTTTAATGCAGATGTAATGGCCCCGTGACATTAGCTGTGCAGTAAAACGCCCACAGTGAAAGTGAAGCAGAAAAAAAAATCTATCCCTTTCATAGTAACTAGTCATTTTTTAAAATTTGAAAACCATGCATGTGACAGTGCACATTTAGTGCGCAGCAAAATGTCAAGTGGCAGTGAAGTGGAAATTTTGTTTAGGGTACAGGAATTTCCATCTCCACATTTTTAAGTTAAATACTACACTAACGTTCCATCATTTACCTTGACCTAATGAATTGAGTAAATTGTTCAAACCGGGAAATGCATGTGATGTCATACAGCCAATCAAGATTGGAGCTTGCCAACACCATGCAGCGAGGATTTTCTTCGATGTTTGTCCGTGTGATTCTCGAATATGGCAAGTGGTGGTTGTATTGATGTTAATTTCTTTTGAATAGCCAAATCAGATTTGAATTTCAAAGAGGTCATACATTGCACTTCTCCCAATATGGACCACTGTCTATAGAGCTATGGCATCATCAAACCCGTATTCTGATCAGATAATGTGTTATGTTCAGCCAAGGCAATACATGTAGTGTTCGACTTGGATATGCAAAGATGAGGAATTTCTTCCAAATAGCTGAAAAATGTCTCCCTATTCATGCTAGTGTTTTATAATTTGAAATATATGTACCAAGGAAAAGGCTGTCTCAGATTGAAAAATGAAGCAATTATAAGACAGTTTAAAATATGTGGGCTCTTCCCACATTTATCATTGGACAATGCTGTCTTGCCCTGGTGGCGGCGACAGATGCACAGCATGTGGGCCACTGCATGAGCTCTGGTCCATTCTCATACTTTCATGAAGTGGAGTGGGTTTCTTTCAACTATTGATAACTGATGTAAATATGATAATATGGATAAAATATTTCTACTATTCCAAGAAAGAACAATAAGCTTACATTTATGATTATTTTGGCAACTTCACATCCAAACTATACCAGCTATCGATTAAAAACATATTCTGGGTTAAAGAGATGGTGAAGGGCCACGATTGACGGACCGGAGCACATGTGGCCAAACAGGTGTCCTTGCACCACTCGCTGACATCGAGGCCAGACAGCAGTGTCGAGGGATTAACATGAATAAAAATGCATATGCCTCATTGAAGAGAACTAGTGCATTTTCTTGGATTTGCCATATATGTCCTGCGACCGACAGACACTTCCAGTTTTATGTTAGGGGATCATACTTACAATGGTTTCGTCATACTCCGATGCCTTTGGGTTCACACAGACGATCATCCGGACTTTACCTTCCTGGTCGAAGTAATTTTTGAATAGATGGGTCAACTTGGCCTCTCTATATGGTACCTTCTACAAACACACAAATGTAAGTACTATAATATATGTGCTGTAATAGCCATAACATAGCAAGAGCAAATGGGCCCCCCCCCCCCAAAAAAAACCCATTTGACGAGATTTAGTGATCCTACACAAGGAAGACCTGTCAAATAAATGTTGGTACAGCTAAAATCAATAATCTTCTTCTTCGCAATGAATTTGAGATTCACCTTAAACCTGGGTGGGGGAGGCGACACTTTCAGTCGTCCATCAAACATGGACCAGACAAAAAAATGTTAATGAGCAAGAAAAAGGGCGATAACTCTGTCATCCGAAGAGTTATCGAAGAAACAGGTATTAAAGAAACCTGACTAGACATCTGCAAGGCACTAACCATCTACCATGCAAGGTTCGAAGTTGTGCCTCAAACGGTAACCAACCACCAAGAGATGGACACAACATCAAATTGTTAACAGACAGGATAAAGGGACATAACTCATCATTGAAACACAAAAACCGAGACAGTGCATCTTCCATGTAAGTTTTGAAGTTGTCCATACAATAATAGTAAACGAGTTCTGAAATGGACGAAGGGCCATAACTCTAGAAAATCATACAAATGCATAAAAAGTCTGACAGTGCGCGTCTGCAAGGTACAACATGTATGCATCTTTCCTGTAAGTTTCAAAATTGTTCATCAAAATAATAAACCAAGATATGGTCCAGACAAGAAATTATTGACTGATGGGATAAAGAGCCATAACTCGGTCGAAAATCATTAAAACATGTAAAAATGGGGACAGTTCACATCTGCAAGGTACTAAGCATGTTTCGTGCAAGCTGTTCATCAAACAGTAACCAAGATATGGTTATGGTCAGTTATCTTCCAGAAAAGCCCGAGATAGGTTTCTTACCTTTTGAAATGCCAGACCGCCAGCCTTCTGATTTTCCCTCAGCATTTCCAGACAGCTTCGTAATACCATTAACGTCTGATTGATATTACCTGTATTGCCGAGAAAATAGTTATTTGCATATTTCAAGGACCGTTCAGTGTGAGTGAATAGGATTAAACATTAGTTTCAACAATCGTCCAGTCCTATCACAACAGTGTGCTTACATGAGACAAAACTGTCCCAATGCCACATTCTTAGCACTGTGCTGCCTCACTGAAGTGAGTGCATACGATTTAACGTCACTTTCAACACTATTTCAGTCATATCACGATGTTGGGTCCTTTTTCTTCACACCTGTGAACCCCACGGGTAGGGTCCTATATTACACCCGGGAACTCCACGGGTGGGGTACTATTCCTTTTCACACCCGGGATCCCCACAGATGCCCCATTAGTCGCCTCTTACAACAAGCTCTCTGAGGAGCTGAGGTCTATTCTTCACAGGACCTGGGGTGTGCACAACGACATCCCAGGTCAACCCCGGATGCCCCACGGGGCTTCACTGAAGTATCATCCATTATACATCACCAGGTTATAAATTAAGACCTGGGGTTACCAGTTCTTCACAGGTGGTAACCGGTTTCATAAAATAGATTACCATGAGCCGTGCGCGGCGGAGTGAATTGAGCTGTGAGTGAATGAATAGAATTTAACGTTGCTTTCAACAATATTTCAGCTATTATCGCGACAAACCAACGAAGCACCACCCAGGCCAGTTGCATTGCTGCTACTTCAAAGAAGAAATCTTTGGAGCAGCATGGAACCAGACACCCTCCATCCACCCTATAAAACACTGAGGACAGCACACAAGACACAGACAGGACGCTTACAAGGTGCAATAAAGACAAGTGATATTACAGTGCTAGACATCATATTATCAAGTGCATAGCGCGATGACTAGTGGCAGGGGTTGAAATGTTTGCTCAATGCCTAGGAGCCATTGGCCCCCAAGGTGAAAATTTTTGGGAGCCAAAATATTTTTTTAGGGGCCAGTTCCTTTATTTTATAATATTACCCTGGAATCATTCAACTTGTTTAATACAATAACGGAACCCCATAACTGATCAATGTCATCTGAACTAACACAGAATTGCTGTGTACGTGGACACTGAACTTGTATGATAGTGTTCATTTATGCAGACTGAACAAGTTCATTTGTTCTGCATCTTCAGACAATCCCGAGTCACCATCATGATGAGACTCTAGGACCAAGTTATTCCTACTTTTATGGGGTCTTGGCTAAATTAGATCCCAGGAGCCAAGAATTTTTTATTTTTATTTTTATTATCAGTAAAATAAGAATACATCACTTTTGTAGCTCTGTTTATTATGTAGGTTTTTCCTAAATTATGATCCCTTTTGCAACTGATGATAGTTGACATTTTAGACTTTATAAATAATAAATTAAAGTAAAAATAATCCGCTTCCTGATTTTTCTCAAAGTCCGCTTCCGTATCTTTCTCAAATCCGCAATTTTGTGCATTTGTATAACCATGTGCTCTCTGTAATTTATGGATCACTGCAAACGATGTTTTTGGAGGCTGGCATTTGAAAAGTTGTTGACCAGAACTGAATAAAACTGACACCAGTATAAAGCAAAGGATCTAATGTAATTTAGAAGAGCATATTATGGCCACAGTAACTGTGCAAACGGCACAAATTTCGCCAAGGCGAGTAGACTTACAACAACAACAACATGCTGTTTTTACTTTCGGAATGAAACGTGACAACAGACACGCTTAGGATTGAATGACTGGAACTTGTTAGTTTATGTCTCCCTGATCTGTAAGTAGACCTTCTTTTAGGCACTATTTTGGTAGTGAAAATGGATCACATTTGGACTTTGACCAAAATTATGCAGACTTGTTAAAAAGTTTCAGGGGCCAAATGGCGAGTAGTGGGCAATTCTGTAGTCGCCAAAACGGATGTACGGTCGCATTTGGCGAGCTGGCGACCGGTTATTTCAACCCCTGAGTGGTGCGGTCTACTGCGAGCGCCACGAATTCTGATCCATGGGTATAACTGAATAGACAAAGAATTGAGGTGGGTGCTTAGTTAAATAAGCCGGAATATGACTCTCAAATAAATTTTCAGACATCAGTAGCAGACATGGTCTAAGGGAGACAACTGTAATTTTAAAAATTGCTAGTTGTCTCCCCTTGACTGTATCACAGCTTTCTTGTATTTTAAGAGACTGACTCACCAGCCTCCTTAAGCCTGTCCCCCATGTTGTGTGTTCTCCGCTGTCTCTCGCTGCCAGCTAGATCTACCAGCGATAGCTGACTCACACAGATCCTTGTGCCAAGTTCCTGTCGAAAAAAAAAAAACAAAAGAGCAATAGTAAGTAAGTATTGCTCAATCATCTTGTTATGCCATGATCTCTGTTTTGTGAAATATACAAATGAAATGGAATGATCCATGAATGAAATAACCAATGTCGTACACCAGCTGAATTTGATGTTCAAGCTTAATAGAAGTAATCTCTAGGTTCAAAGGCACTTTACTTGAAAAAATTAAAGGTGAAATGCAAAGGTTTTCATATTTTCCTTTTTATATTCTTCATGAGCCATTTAATGATTGAAATGTCAGCCTAACTACTTGATTTGATTATTTTTTAAGTGTTTTGTCTCCTGGTAGCTTTTGAAAAGTGCTTCAAAGTTGGTATCTCAAGCCCAGCTGATTTCAGAAATGAAATCCGCATCACTTATCTGCCCTTGTTTGACGCTGATTTGTGACGTCACATCAGACCACCTGGCTGGTCGTCAATACTTGCAACGTTCAGTCTCCGGGTGGCTGGTCTGACGTGACATCACAATCAAGGAAAGATAAGCGATGACGTTTTGTAAATCTTGAATTCAGCTGGGCTAGGGGTACCAACTTTTAAAAAGATTCTAGCAGACAAGATAATTCAAATTAATCCAAGTGAAGTAGATATTCTGGTATTTCTATCATTATTCAACCTATATTAAAAGTAAAACGGAGAATTTAAAAACTTTTGCATTTCACCTTTAAGTTTCTGGCTGACTGATTTTTCATGAAACCAACACATCATCTTTGAGTTACTTTAAGAGTCGGGCTTCAAAAATACTATTTTTTGAAAATCAACAAATCTTTTAACTCTATTGTTGAAGAATATTCTCTTGGAAGAGTGATGTGTAAAATCATTGAGCCTATTAACGGCTGTAAAATGCGACTCCTATGAACACCTGAATAATATATTAGGCTGAACAAAATTAAATGGTTCTTTTTTTTCGCAGACATTTAGATGGCCTCTTGCATTAGTATAGGAATCCGTCTCTTCACAGGTGCACTTGTTGAAAAAATTCTAACGCAGAAAGCTTATATGAACCAATAGGTTACATACTACTGTCATTCTGCCAAAACACAGTTGCATGATGCATACAAACAAATTTATAGTACACAAGCAAAATATGCTATTACAGTCCTTTGTCAATTCTTTGGGTTTTACACAAGGGATTTTCCAACTGCAAAAATATGATTACGTTACTTCGGAGTAAAGCAGAATATATCATCCTTGTCACTGGTTATCAATGACATTCCCAGGTTTTGTTTTCATATTGTTGATTTGCCATCCCTCATTTTCACAGATTAATAATCTAATTTACCTGTAATATTTCTTCCCCATCATCTGAGGGAGCCTGTACCAGTCTTATGTTGAACACACTATGACTACGACTGGACTCGGCATTAAGAGCCGTATGGGCGACCTTACGGCGCTTTTGTCCTGAAAAAAGTGGAAATATTGTTAGAATAATAAATTGAGCTGCCTTCGTTCCATCAAGAGTTGTATGTTAGACTTTTAATAGCTGATCAAATACGGTGCATTTTCGAGTGCATCTAAACTTCATGTTCTTCATGAGTGGAGATGTTTCAGTGACCGACTTGCCCGTCGGGAGTTAGACCACTGACCCCTAGCTTACGAGCCCAGCGCAAGTGAGCTCAAGGGAAATTCCCGCTGGCTACCTGCTAACTAGGACAGGCACTGATGAACCCTTCCTACCACACTCCTCTCCATCATGAAGAACCGCCATCCCCATTCCCGATTAATCCTGGGGCTAGCCTGACAAGCTTCCCCATTCCCTCGAGTTCTTGAACTACCCCATCCCCATCCTACCACGGAATATTAGCAAACATGAAATGCATGAGAAAAAAAATATATATATACCGACGTTAGCATAATGTTTAGCATTGACGAATCAAGTTTAAACATCGCTTTCAACAATATTTTCGTCAGATCACGATGAACCAACAAGACACCTCCCAGCCGAGTTGCGTTCTTGTTACTTCAAAGAAACAAATCTTTGAAGCAACATGAAACCAGACACCCCGCTATCAGCCCTATAAAACACAGAGGACAGCCCACGAGACACAGACAGGACGCTTGCATTGGTGCAATCACCTGTGCATTTCACCTGTTAAGTAACTCACCTTTATAGAGTACCTCAAACGCTTCTTCAGGACTTCTAACCTCCACCTCTGTACTGTTAAACACAAACATGTTCTTGTTGGCGTCTTCTCGTAAAATCTTTGTCTGTGGAGGTCTGAAAGTGTTCAAATTAACTCTTTCATCAATAATAGAGGGCGTTTTTCTGGGGGTTTTTTTTTAGATCATTTGTCAATAATCTGAAATGTATCAATATCTTCTGAGAACAAACTAGTTGAATATACATATACAATTGTGTAATTTTGACTTCTAAAGAAGAACATGAGAAAAATCCATTTGTTTAACTTCATCTTTACAATGTCATGGTTTCTTTTTGGGCCAAAGGCGAAACCTTGACCAATTTTCACAGCAGACCGCATTCTGTCCACTTTTAGTGTATACTAATCTGTTACCACAAGACATGTCATGGTCATGTAAAACAAGTGATATGATTGGTCAATCTACACAAGATGTTGCTATGCTGATCGACCGGAATTCACATTTGCAGTTTTCATGAACAAAATTCATTTTCATGTGAGGCAGGGTTATCTAGGATGGAGATACCGGTCCTTGGGTTTGGCGATGATGGTTTAACATTGGAATATAATGAAACTGCAACTAAACTAAATCACATAGGGAGACAACTTTTACAATGAATAGTTGAGTTATGCTGGAATGAACCACTGAGTGTGGGCTGTTCCTGAAAAATGTCATTTGGGCATCGACAGGCATTTCGCAATTTCACCATTCAATCAATCAACTGAAATTGTTTAATATTGAGTGAGTGAGTAGGATTTTAACGTCGTTTTCAACATTGTTTCAGTCATATCACGACGGTGCCTTCATGTGCCAGAACACGAGAGTGTCCACAGTTCCTATTATTCTGGACACTGATCAGCCCAGTGAGTACAGCACCCGGTCACCCATCCAAGTATTGACCGAGCTCAACGCTGCTTAACTTCGGTGATCTGACGAGAACCGGTGTGCCCAACGTGATGCGCCGTACCCTTGTTTAATATTGAACAGCTATAGCCCTTGGTGAGGCAGTTCTTTGAAAGTTTGGCCTTTTCTTGCAGTCAAAACAGCCTGGCTGCTGAAGGAAGAAGACCAAACTTGACCTAAAGCTTAGACGCTTCAATAGCAAACCAAAGCATAATTGACAAGGACCCTGGATAAGTTTTCAACCCACGTTCCAACATCGGACCCCATAGGGTGCTGCTCGACAAATAACTCACTCTCCCAATGTTGCAGTGGAATACTCACTTATACCCAGTGATGGCGTCGTATGGTAGTTCCTCCAGTAGATCATACACAGAGTTATTGTAAATCTCAATGTAGGACACAAATACGGAGTATAGATTCTTATCCTCGATATCCTCCACTTTGGACGGGTCACGCTTCCTCAACTGGTCCGCAAACTCAGACTGTGGCGCTCTGAAACCATACACAGATCATAAGAACTAGGCTGACCTGGCACACCCTCTATTTGACAAGGGAAAAAAAATAAGAAATTCTGGGTGGCGTGCTAACACAAATTATAGAGAATATTGAAAATCCACAAATACAGACAACGGTAAGATGGCCTATATGTGGTGTGGCTGAAATTGAAAAACTGAAATATCCTAAAAGTAATTGTGTTATATATATATATATATTATATATATGTACACAATATGTTATAGTTCTAGCTCGATTGCATTACTTATTATAGTTATTATATAAAATTTAAATCCGCAGGATGTGCTATTAGGGGGGGGAAAGTCTAAATCGAATGACTAAAACACACATTGAGAAACAAAGGACCCCTTGGACTAAAAAGCCATTTAACCTGGTCATGTGCGGTGGCAAAATATCTCCACTGCTGGAAAATCATAAAATGGTACACTATAACTACCGGTACTCATAGTTCTGTGGTTGAAAATGTTTTGGTCGACACCTATCTCTATAATGCATAAGCAAAGTCACTCTGAATAAAGTTAACAAATGCATATTGACAGTCTCAATATTTCGACAAAGTTATATTTGTCATCTTCTCCTGATGATGACAAATATAACTTTGTCGAAATATTGAGACTGTCAATATGCGTTTGTTAACTTTGTTCGGAGTGACTTTGCTTATGCATTATGCCAAGCTTATCAGTGGATCAACAAGACCTATCTCTATTAAAATGCTTTCTGTGAGAATTTTGCGAAATTCTATGCAAAAGAAATGACACGTTAAAGAGTCAGTGGTTCTGTGGATTATTCAGCAGTATGCGGTCTTGTGGTGAAGTATGAGGTTAACCCATTTATGTGACAATCATCGTCAGGAGAGAAACAATTTTCCCCTTTCATATGCTCTCGGGCTCTAGCCATTACATATAATGGGGCTTGTGCCTCTAAGTCTACCTGATTCCACTGTGGCGAATCAGTTGTCTTTGTGAAGATGTCACTAAAATGTGAAGTCTTTATATGGCACGCTTGCATAGTATCAGAATTTCTGTTGCAAGACAGGCGAGTTGAGGTGAGTTTATTACGCGATACAAAATACCCACCTAAATACTTGCCACTGAAAGGCAGATAAATTGAGGCTTACGACGAGTGCATCAGAACAATCCTTTGAATTAGATCTATTTAAAATTGGTTATTTACACAGTAAACATAAAAACATTTCAATCACCAGTGTCTATGGTTTGAAGAAACCTGATAAATTATGGATTTTTAGGTGCACAATAGAAGAAAAATAGCAAAGAATATATATTCATATCATGCCCTCCCGATGGAACCATCGAATTGGTAGAAAAGCAAATAACTGAACTTCTCATACAATCTCTCACATTCTATTAGGCATGAGTAGACCTAGGTCCTGAGGTTGATGACAATCTGACCTGGAGATCCCAGACAACCCAGAACCCACCTGTTCCCCCTGCTCGGTGTTTTCGGGGTATGAGCGCTTGGTAAGATATCCCGTTTTTGTCTCTCTTCCATGGCTTCTACTGGTGTCTGCACGTCAAACCCATTCATCTTGTCTGGTATAAACATCTGAAAATGGAGAAATGAACACATTGAAACGACATTGGCTTTAATTAAAATAACAATATCGCATAAATGTGCTTTATAGTTCACATTATGTGCTATTTAGTTTCAAGATGTTCACTCGGTCATGGATGTCAGGTGAAAAGACTAAACACAAATTCCATGGCTGAATTTGGAATTTGCACTAAACACTCACAGTCAGACAGGGGCTAACAACAGGGGTCGAAATGTAAGGAAAAGTTACTTGTCTCAGGTGATCACATTTTGTCTCCTCAGAATTCGACTTGAACAGTAAAATATCGATACCAGGTAAATAAAATGTTGCAATAAAGTGGAGAAAATGCTGTTCATAGGAAGAAATATTCAGTTATGTTTTAGTATCGGTTATATAGGAACCCAGTTTGTCAGTTTTTAATGAAATCATCCCAAAAAATGTATCTTGAAATATTTTTCTAGTTGTCACCTAGGACAAGTAGCTTATTTTTCTACTGGTCTCTCGTCACAGATTTCACTTGTCAGGGATGGGTAGACAGGTGTTATTTCAACCCCAGAACAAACATCCTCAAAATTTAATAGATTGAATAACTGTACCAATATCATTAATATAAAGGTCTTTTAGACAAAGTAAGAAAATCTGGCACAAGCAGAGGACCAGGACTATACAGGGTTCAAACACTTACAGCAGGAAAATATTCCAGGAGTTTTCCAGGACTTTCCAGGTCAAAAAATTTAATTTTCCAGGAGTGTTTAGTACAATAACTCACAACAAAGATGAGCAAATTAACGAAGATACAACTTTTGGCTCAGTAATGCATGGCAACAGATCACTGGTTCTCCTAGAAGATGAAAGTGTAGCTCTTCCAGGACTTTAACTTTATATTTAAGCATTTTCCAGGTTAGCAATTAAATTCCAGGAGTTTTAAGGACTTTACAGGAGGCGTATGAACCCTGACTATAACAAAATTTGAACCCTAGACAAATTGAACAGTGAAATGTATATTGTACAGATGGTACACATGTAAATCTCTAGCTGAAGGAGATGAACAGTTTCACATTGGAGTGCTTACATATTTTCTGGCCTGCATGTCCGAGATGCTGTTAAAGACGACGTCGAGACATCGTGGTAGTATTCCCTGGTCCTGTGGCTGACCCGTCATTGTGTACGTCTTCCCTGAGCCTGTGATCCCATACGTGAATAGCAGACCTAGCCAAATATGACAGAGAAATGAGAGAGGGATTATGATTTAACGTCACTTTGAACAGTCTTTCAGTGACATCACCACGTTTGGGTCCTTTTCACATCTGGGACCACACAGGTCATGCAGGTAGGGTCCTATTCCTTTTCGACTGTTTCATTCATATCACAACGGTGCCTACATATGTGCCAGGACTCTCGAGTGCCCACAGTTCCTATTATCCGGGACACTAATCAGCCCAGCTAATACAGCATCAGGTCACCCATCCAAGGATTGACCGGACTCAACATTGCTTAACTCCAAGGATAAACACTGAGATGCACATGGGCCGTTATATGTAGTGGCGAGACCCAGAAAGGATACGAAAGAAAAAAGCTATTGTGCTCGTGACGGAAGTTTATGAGGTCGGAAGATCCGTTAAAAGAAAGGCAATCCTGGGGACATAATTATGGACAAGTAGAAAGTATCTTCATAGTTTGTTGAAATACAATATTATTCAATTGCTAATACACTTACCATTTTTTCCATGCAGTAGATCTTCGACGAGGGGGAGTGCCACAAAATCAAACATGGCCTTCTGCGAGGCGCTTTCGTCAAACACATGCTGAAAGGTGTACTCCGTCTGTGAGGGGCAAATGAATGAATGTGAATTCAGGATACATCAGTTTAGTATTACCATATTTGGAAGTGGGATGCAAACAAATACAGTTATCCGCCCAAAGAGGGATTTGAAGTCGTCAAGATGCTGGCTGGCAGTGTGTAAACGGTGTTAAATGACAAAGCTATCATCTTGTCATTACACACCACATTTCCAACAGAACACACATTATACTTCCTTGATTAACTATAGTGCAAGAAACATAACATTACTGCCAAATTCCCGTGTCTCTGGTCGCTTGTCAACCCCCGGACAACTCCAGCGCACAACATGTGAACTGGCGAAACATCAGGTAGCAATCCCCCATTGAGCTCGGCGCACCGCAGCGCCCTCTATGTTTAAAAATATCCCTGTACATGTGTATTGTATAAGTGGATCACCTTGAATTAGAGTTGCCTTCATTCAGGACAAATTCATTTCCAATTAGGTCTACCGGTATACCATTCAAGAGGGCAATTGACACAGTACAAACAAGTTAAATTCGCTGGAGTGGCAACCTGTTTGTTTCTGTTCCCAATGGAAGATATAGGCCTACTCCACACACCTGAAAAGATGTGATGTGTTTGACTGGCATGACTGGGAAATTTCAGTCAACTCGAGTGTCCAATATTGATCTATTCAAAAATACTTATTTACTTGATGACAATGAGCAGAGATTTCCCGACAGGTTGCCATTTATATTCGGTTAATTTACACAAATGACTACCACAAGAACATGTTGCATTTGCTAGTTACTTGAAATTTGGTTATAGAATTTAATTAGATAGATTTATTTTCCGGAACTTTTGGGGCATGTTAATGCATTTAGATATTCAACGACTTCCAAGGACCTGTAACGAACAATGTAATTACAACTGGGATTACTTTAGGAGACCTCCACCAACATAATGAAACACCTGTAGGAAGCAATCAGCATCCATTACCTGGTTTTAGTCATCTTCATACATCAAGTCAATATCATGCTCCAAACTCACCTTGCAGTACATAAGGCTACAGCAATTCTATTTTTCGCTTCAGCGGCAGATTTTTTTTGTTTTGTTTTTAGATTGGAGGCGATAAAAATAAAGATAAAACTGGACATTTGATTGGTTGTTTGTTTGAATTTTAACGTCGCACCTAACCTTATTGGTAACACAGCGACTATGACCCAAACAAACATACCCTAACAAAACCTTAATGATCCTAACAAAAACCTAACCAAAACTACAAAAAACTTTGAATTTCGAATTTTGAAAATTAGGCTCTACAGACACTGATCACAATGGATCCTTTCTTTCCGCTGTCTGGATCACTTTTATATTTATTTTTTATTATAACTTCCCATCTTTAAAGTGATCGTAAATCCTCAAGCAAAGTTTCCATCAAATGAAAGACCATTGCAAACAGTGTGGGAAAATATTTATTGTAATTTTTTACGATTTTATTACACAGAGTAAACTGCAAATAAAGCATGGTATTCTATGGTGGTCTGTTGCAATCATATCTAGGTCCAGTGAGGTCACACTGCTTTAATACATATATTTCGAACGTTGTATGCACTTTCCAGCGCTTGATTCAAGCTTAAGGTGTGTATACCTTGAGTTTCAACAGACTCACTGTTCCAATGTGCATGTTTCACCAAAATCTCGGGAATCTTAACTCATAAGTGTCAAGTCAATTTGAATCTTGCATTTAATTTCCCAGATTTTGGTAAAACATGCACATTGGAACAATGAGTGTGTCAAAACTCAAAATATACACATGTACACCTTAAGCTTGAATCAAGCACTGGAAAGTGCATACAAAGTTCAAAATATATGTATTAAGGCAGTGTGACATCACTGGACCTAGATATGATTGCAACAGACTACCATAGAATACCATCCTTTATTTGCAGTTTATTCTATGTAACAAAATCGTAAAAAATTACAATAAATATTTTCCGACCCTGTTCCTTTATGGTCTTTCAATTGATGGAAACTTTACTTGAGGGTTTACGATCACTTTACAACAAAAAAATGATACACAAAATAAAATTGGTGAGTGCCTATTTTCTTCATAATCAGGTTTCATTTGATCACAAACAGAAGTGAGTGACCTTAGATAAGAATACATTGACCACTGCCTTCTAGCCTACAGTAGACAACACACGAGACGTAGATGTGCAGTAAAATTGCATGTGTCATGTTCAGATTCAAAACAGATTTCTAGTGATGCATCACGGGAGATGAGCAGATTCTGGAATTCAAATACCCGGCTTATGAACATGAAATGTACATTAGTCTAACACAGTATCAACTTTCGTGTTTGGAGAGTATGCGTGAGTCCAGTGGTGTAGCGGGTTTGACAAGTGCCAGTGTGCTCATATGCTTCTCATATAAAACTAATCAAACATTGTCATCCATAGCTGACTAAGTTCACCTAGTGGGATAATGAATAAACTAGAGGTGCCATGCAATAAATTATAGGTCAGCCAATCCAATCATCAAGCCACTCCTAGGTCACAGTTTGGCATGAATTCACAATCAAATTGATTTGAGTTCAATGACTGTCGCTACGTTCTGAAGACTTGCGCTCTGAAAAGCAAGGGCAGTTCGAAGCAGGTGTAGAAATGGACTGGTTTTAGTAGAATGGTGTTAGATTTGTTAAACATTCAACATCATGTGACGTATTATTTAAAGTTGAACAGCCAAAGATGGAATGGGTCAGTAACTGAATTACCGGAGTTGCCAATAAAAACAAACACATTTAAGAACTTCATGTAAGACTTGGCGATATCAGTTCTCACAGTGTCAGAGATATAGGTTTGCTGAGCAGTTTTCACAATTGATGTAGTCTTACATGCAGTCCTTACTGAGCAGCTTCATTTTATCCTGCCAATTTCTACGTTCCCACTTTGAACCCACCTTGATTTATCTGACCCCCTTCAGTGTTAAAAATCTGTGTAAATTTCACCTACAAACGAGAGACGAACCAATCAGAACAGCCACGCCGATTGTGAGTAGAGCGACATCATCCTCTTTTTGCAGTGTCATTCCACCTAATATGGCGTTTCTCTTAGCCCCTTATATAGGTCAGTCCGTCAATAACTACCCATTTCGAAATTCAAATGTTTTCGAGTTCAGTGACGTCTCGTGTCTATTTATAAGTTCTTTGAACATTGAAGGGGGTCAGATATATCAAGAGAAGTTCGAAGTGGGAACGTAGAAATTAGCTTGATAAAATGAAGATGTTACTAAGCAGCTACAGGGCCTACCTCCTTTACTTGTCCATTAGAACTCTTGTAGGCCAGAGAGGTCTGTGTGAGGGAGAGAGAGCATAGCAAGCAGGTAGAGGTTAGACAAGCAATGAGAACTACATTTATGGAGACTAGCACATGCTGGGGAAGTACAGTACTAACAGGATAGGTAGATTGAAGGGGGAATTTTGTGAATGTAAATGAGCGGGGATGAATATGCGAGGACATTCGAGTATATGGACAAAAAAAATCTGCTTTTTCATCCCCATTTTCCTCCTGTGTGCATTTATAAAGCTAGAAACATTTATAGCTCAACTACATAGGAATTGATTATCCCCCCCCCCCCCCATTTTACGTTCTTGTAACATACATCCTTCTTGAATGAATTTTTATTCACCAGGCACACAAGAAAACAGATATGCAGAATATAACAAGAAGAAAACTGTTAGCTGTATATGTGGCGGAGATATAACCCCAGGAGTTTTGTCCAACAATATTATTTGAAATGAATTTTAAAGGCACTTTATTGTTACGACTATATAAATCTACAACATGGCACCATAGTAAAAGCAAGTAAGCTTTAATATGGAAATTTAATTTTACAAGACCACAAACTCATGCAAAGATAGGGCCATAGTTAAATAGCATAGCAGTTGACAAGATTGAAAATTAGTCTGATAGCAGTGGAGACCCCTACTGTACCTCTGTGGGAGTCAATCTGACCACTGACTGGCTGACCGGATGGACACAGGCCTCATCATTGGGGTTCCCTAAGGGGCGGATACGACAGTATACCTGCAGAAACAACACAGTAAATAAGTTAAGCCCAAGGTGAGACCACATTTTTTTTGTTACACGGGCGGATTTTTTTCAAGATTGAAGGTGATAATAAAAATAACCCTGGACATTTGAAGTTCGTCCCTTTCTTTCTGTGAGAAGACGAGTTCCTGCTCGTCAGGCCCGGTCCATAATATCAAAATATTATTGCCTAGAATCTTGACCCCTGGCACGACAGTCGCTGAAAGTGGGTCCCATAATACATTGAAAAATTCTTCCACATGGCCCCTTCCGGTTCCATTGGAACATATCCTATTCCTTATAAAACTTTAGTAATCAGACATCTTCATGGCCAGTATCATAAGGGCTGTTCCATTTGAAAATATGTACCCCCCCCCAGGAAGGGGAACAAAATAATAATATATTGGTGGTTGAGGTTGTCCAGAATAGAAATCTCTTGCTGGTCCCTCCAGGTAATAAATTGCTTCTCTTGGTGATTGTTTAAGCCTGTAAAAATATTGCTTCTATGGGTGGGCCCTCTTCTATGGGTGGGCCCTCTTCTACCAATATGCACTTTGTTATTTGGAAAGGGATTCCTTTGTAATGGAAATTGATGTGAAAAATCGCGAAAAACAAGCTTTATCCAGTCCTCGACATTCTTCGTTGCGCTCTGATGACTTCCGGCTGTTTGGAGTAGTGTCCTTTGAAATCAAATTTAGAACGGGTGCGGGCCGAGTGGTCTCCCTTCACTCCTTTCGGATATTTCCGTGGTTTTCTGTTCGGCCTTGAAAATTCAGGGTAAAATGGCAGACTGGGATTGTAAATCTGTTGGCGAATGGTTGAGGCGGGAGGGCTTGTTTATTATTGACATTATGCTTGACATTATTTTATTCAATATGTATTCAATGAATGCGAAATACTAATCATTTGCAAATACATGTATGTCTTGCAACGGCGTTCCTGAAAATATTAACGGTACATCGTGACACCACGTGGTCCTGGGCAATCCAAAGGGGAAGTGTGACGATAGGCCTGTATCAATAAATACTCACGTGGACTGTTTATGTTTACATTTTGAACAATAGTGGTGCGTGCGCAATAGCTGGCTGGCAAATATGGGTGGGTGCCTTTTCCCTTCCAAATAAAAAATATGGGTGGATGGGCTGCTATGATGAAAATAAATAAATGCTTCTCTCCCAGGTTGTGTTGGACATTTATTTGCTGTGCTTGGTGGAGGCAACGAGAATTAATTTGCATATATTGGTGGTTGGGGTGTACAAAGTTTCCCTTCCTGGGGGGTACACCTTTTCAAATGGAACAGCCCTAACATCAGGATGTCAGAATAGAAATGTTTCGCAAGGAGAGTTTTTGATCGCTCTCCTGGAATTTGGAAATGCAATGAAGAGTTATATTGGAGAGAGCGATCACTCTCGCACTACTCCCGTGAAACAAACTCCAGTAGAGGGATCAATAGCTCTGTCACATTTTACCAACACAGGGGTCGAAATATTCAACATAATTTACCTGTCACACGAGACAGGTTACCAAAATGTTTACCTGTCACCTTTAAGAATTACTTGAACATGCAATCGTTGAAATTGTCACATACATGTAACTCGAGATTAATGACAAAGATAGATGTTGGAAGACACTAATAAATTAATGACACCTTGTTTACTTGCACTTATTAGCAGGTGTTTTGAATGAATTTTATTGAAGATTTACTTTGAACACAAAAAAAAAATAATTATTGGCTACTTATCAATTTCTCTACCTGTCTCTTTCAAAAATTTCAGGGTGAGTGAGTAGGATTTAACGTCGTTTTCAACATTGTTTCAGTCATATCACGACGGTGCCTACATGTGCCAGAACACGAGAGTGTTCACAGTTCCTATTATTCTGGACACTGATCAGCCCAGCCAGTACAGCACCCGGTCACCAATCCAAGTATTGACCGAGCTCAACGTTGCTTAACTTCGGTGATCTGACGAGAACCGGTGTGCCCAACGTGATGCGCCGTACTCACAAATTTCAACCCCTGCAACATGATAGACCCAGGCCTTCAACTGGTCTCCAGTGGAAATATAGGACAAAATATAGGACTTTTTTCTTAAAAATACAGGACAGATATAGGACATTTTACTGAAAATATAGGACAATCTTCAACTTGGCATTAGTTGTACATTAGCAGATTACCTACCTGAAAGAAACAAAGAAGTTTGGTTCAAGCCTTTCTCTCATAACCCACCATATTTATCATGAAAGACTTCATACAGTCAGCATCGTCTGAGGATGCCATGGTGGGAAATCAGAGCAAGGCTGTGTGACAAGCAAAGTCAACAAACACCTCATGAAAACCAAGTACAGGGGTTATTCTAGCCTTATTTTTAATCGTCATAATCCTGATTAAAAATTCTCAAAAATGGAGTTTTGGGTAAATTTTCAAACTGAGTTTTCCTACGAAAGATTCAGTTTTGTTATTTTTCTGATATTTGCGCGCGTAGCGCGCGAAAAAATCTTAAGTTCCTCCTCATATTTACTTGTCAGTGTGGGTATGTCATTGCCGCATTGCCGCATTGTCAATCGAACACTATCTTGTCTAGGTTGTAGTTCAAGTCGGCAATGTCTTGTTAACAAAGAATTTCAACAAGATTCCCCCTCCCCCCCTACACAATTTTTTTTTTTTTGACTGTGTGTTTTGGGGGGGGGAGAAGGAGCTTAGTATGTCTTTTTGTTGTAAGTTCCTCTGTCGAACACTCTTATGAGTTGCATTATAAAACCACACTGGTGGTGCATGCTAGTCAAACCCAAAGAATGGAGAAATAAAGTACATACAATTCAGCAGCTTCAGTATCTATTCTTTAGTTATTTTAGTGTGCATCATAATTACAATATCGATGAAAAACTTGAATTTGATGTTTCTTGAAACTTTTACCTATGAACAAGTCTGAAATATTGAGTTTCATATCTTTTCTATGAAAAAGTCTGAAATATTGAGTTTATAAAGATAAATTGCGCGCCAACGGTGCGCGAAAAAATTGAGTTTATCTCTTTTCGAAAATTGAGCATATTATAAATTTTGGGCTAGAATAATCCCTGAAGTAATTTAATAATTTGAAAGAGACTCAGGGCAAAAATATAGGAAATATAGGACATTTTTCAGAAATATAGGAAAATATAGGACGACTAAAAAAATATAGGACATATAGGACATAATTGAAGGCCTGTAGACTGGGAAGGAAATCTGTGCCTAATCTTCAGGACTGCTCTCCCACTTCACGACGACGTTCAGTAATCATGACAATTGTTGAGCTAAATCCTGTGATCAAAACAGTTCACTTCAGCAATTTTTGACATGGTGGTTAGTATTCAGTGGTATTTTAGTATCACAATATTTTTGCCAAGTGGATTTCCAGAATTGTGAGATTATTTTTTACAGCTACTGTTATCATTTTGGGTATAGGTACTGGTATAAGGATTTCTATCCTCCACATTTTTTGTGTGTGTATACCTCAACAGGATCTGTGTCAGTACAGTTGGAAGGTTTCTTCTTCTTTGGAGTCTTTCCTCTTCTGAAAATAATTCACAGCATCATTGAAAATTATGTTAGTTTTGTTCTGAATGACAAAAATAACTGTAATCAAATTTCTTCAGCCTTTGTCAGTGTTTTGGCGCCCACGTGTCAATCGGGGAAGATATTGGAATATTGAAAAAAAAATTGTATTTAAATTTTTGTATTTAAAGTTATTTTAGTCAATAGGATTGTCTGTCTGGCTTGATTCCTATCAATAATGCCTGTGGTTGATAGTCACAGGCGAGTCGTGTATGGATCTCTTGTGCTTCTATAACCCGTACCGTATATAAAACATTCATTTTTATGCTCCTTAATACCAGTTATTTTCTGAAAGCTAATTCCTTCTCATTCACACTTGCCGATATCATTAAAGTTCGCTGGTGATTAGCTGTATATGAGCCATTTTCACAGCGACGATGACTTCCCCCATATTACGGTAGACGCCATACTGTGTATATTTGGACCACTGTGCATGCGCACTTGCACACACAATATGGCGTCTATCATAATATGGGGAGGTCGCGGTTGATGTGAATACGGCTTGTGTAGCCTACAGCTAAATCACCAGCGCCAGTAGCCTACAGTTAATCACCAGCGCCAGGAACTTTAATAAAAGCGACAAGCATGGAGGAGAAGGAATTAGCTTCGCTTCCAGGAAATAACCTGTAACACGACGCTTGTGACTATCAACCGCAGGCATTATTGATAGGAACAGTTGTGGCTAGCCTTAACCTAGTTAAATAGAAGAAACACAAAGCCTAATTGATCTGCAAGTGTCAAACAATATTACTGGACCATTATTTCCCCCATGTAGTTCCTACAAGTGTAAATATCAAAAACATTTTTAATAATAACTTTTGATTTCCTATTCCTGTTATTTCTCCAGTGATTTTGACTTCATATTGGCCGACGCTTGTTGATCAATTTGAAGCGATGCCGCATTTGTAGACTGAATTCAGACTCATCTATCCATTGGTTATTAAGTCTGAGGACTTTGCTTTTATTCAATATTTTGGACTGATGCTGGGTTTACGAGACGTCCCATTGCCAAGGTGTTCGCTGTTAGAGTTGTCAAGTTTTGGAATTCGCTACCAGTAGAAGCTGTTGAGCCCCCCAGTGTGAACGTGTTTAAACAGCATTCAGAAAATATACACCTACAAATACAGGTACGAGACAGACTTTAGCCCCCACCCCTCAATACAGTATCTACCTCGAGAGAATGTGACAAGGTGAGCGTTATAGGCATTATGTCTTCTATAGTTGCCCCAATGCAAGTAAGTATGCAGCTTCACATTTTCAAGTTAAATACTACACTAACGTTCCATCATTTACCTTGACTTAACGAATAGAGTAAACTGTTCAGACCGGGAAATGCACGTGATGCCCTATAGCCAATCAAGATAGGAGCTTGCCAACACCGAGCAGCTACGATTTTCTTTGATGTCTGCCTGTGCGATCTCCAAATATGGCAAGTGGTGGGTATATTGATGTTAATTTCCTTTGAATAGCCAATCATATTTGAATTTTAAAGGGGTCAAACATTGCATTTCTCCTAATATGGACCACGGAATATTTATCAGGGGACTGTGCTATGCACTACACGAAAACCGAAACAGGATGATCGATGAACAGTGAGCTTGATGGGGTAAAATGTGTGTATATATTCATGTGCTTCCAACTAATGCTACTAATGGTGCTTAGATTAGAGTAGAAAATTACTAAAAATATTCATCATTTAACGTATCTATGGTACGGTTCTCCAGGAATTGGAGGAAACTACAACTGAACTGAACTGAACTGGTATAGCGCTATGACATCACCCAAGGCTGGAAATAGGTACCTGCCAAATTTTAAAACACCCCTGCAGATCCTGATGAACTACTCCAGCATGAATCTCCATTTACAAAGGTAAAACGGTCATGGTGCAGAACATTTCTCAAAATAGGGGTGACAAGTAGTTATGACAGGTGCTTATTTCCAGGCTTGTCACCAGACCTGTATTCTGATCAGATAATGTGTTACGTTCAGCCAAGGCAACACGTGTAGTGTTAGACTTGAGTAAGCGAAGATGGTAAGTATGACGAAAAATGTTTAAGGTCAGGAGCCATGTCAAACATTGATTGTTTGACAGTTCTATTGACTTAAATAAAGTACCAGGTATACATGTTTGTAAATAGGAATTATTTTTCCTTTTTTCAACAACAATTCATATTATAAAATGTTCTTGAAGTCTAGATTGACACACAGGTGAATTTTCATGGCCTAAAACAAATTGGAAAGAAATCGCCAAAAGAATCATGAGAAAATTTTATTGCTCACCAGATTGATTTTCGGGTAGAAGTCTCATCCACTTAAATCAATGTCTAACCATCCAAGATCACTTACTGAATAATAGGATTCTATAAACTATCACTATCCCATCATTGTCACTGCAAATCCACCCATTTTGTGTGTTGTTGTTGCAAGTGACTTGTAGTTGTACTTGCTAGTCGGAGTTTTATTCAAGTTTTCAGAGACAAACTCAAGGAAATCTGCGCGAATTTTGACAATTCATATTAAATCCATACAAACCACAAAATACTTACTGCGCTCTCATCATTTTGAGTGTTTACCACCTTACGCTAGAATAAACAAGAAACATAAAAACCCGCCTTAACAAAAACAAAATGCGATCAAAGGAGTTTTGAATTTTGAGCCATTCAACGAAACCCACCAATGAGAAATATAGCGGAAGTGAGTCATCGCCACCTTCCGAGAAATGCGTTAACTAACTGAACCAGTTACCTCCTCTTAGCTTGACTTTCAGGTGAAGTTTTAGGCGACTGAAAGTACGTCGCAAGCTTCTTTGGCTCAGCTGATTTTACTTTCCGTATCTCCTTCAATATTTTGTGGTACTTGTCCTCGTCCATTTTGAATGCGACGGAAGACTGCAATCAATGACGTCCTATCGAGGTTGGAACGACGTTCGAACATTATGACACTGTAACGTGCTGATGTACCAAATGCAGAATGCTGCTTAGAGTTATCGCCCCTGATTTAGTATTTTTTCAGACAAAATAAAATTGTCTCCCGATTATGATTTTTAAGAAAAGATGACTTCATGTAAAATTCCAGGACCAAACAGAGAGGGTGTCAGGACATTTCGGCACGCGACATTTCGACACGCGACATTTCGGCATAAAGTGAAGAGTGCGACATTTCGGCATCTTTTTTTCAGGCCAAATTATGCTAAAAATGAAGATTTTCACATTATTTTTTAAATGTTTGTTTAACATATAAATTAACCATTTAAGTGTTACTAAGTTGTAAATTATTTGACAGCGATTTATCAGCGACATTTCGGCAACTTTTTTTCATATATGCAGTTGGTTGACTGATGAGGTATTTACTACAATCAGAAGTCCATCAAATAGTTTCATGAACTTCTGCTACAATCTAATTAAAATTAAATCCTATTTAGATATGTCGCTTGTGGCATATACGATTAATATTAATTTATTAAGGCTGTATTTACTAGTAATAGAATATTTTCCAAGTACGGTACCAAAAAGACCTCAAATTCTTGTGATTTTGCCTTACGACAACTTGTCTTTCTGGACCAACTGCATATGTTTGCAGCCAAAGAATCTACAACTTGGTAACGCTTAAAATGGTCTGTTTATATGTTAAACATAGGCCTACCGGGTATGTTGAAAAAGGGAATGTGAAAATCTTTATTTTAAGTACCGGTATAATTTGGCCTGTAAAAACACATCTTCTCTAGCCAAGTCGACGTACATCACGTTGCTCTGTACATTGCCTTGGCATACTTCTCTAGTAAAGTTGGAACGTTAATTCTCATTTATGATTGGATGCAGAGACGGTGCGCTGCATCCAATCAGAATGCGCGTTACGTTGTAGTTGGTTTCCCAAGATGTCGGCCCCACAGGCCCCAGTGTCTGGACAGTAGAATTTAAATTCAGTATAATTTAAATAATTTAATTTTTTTTAAGTCATCCTATAATACAGAGAGGAAAAGGTATTGCACGCGCCATATTGGATTTGCCCGCCAAATACGAAAAAACAAAGTAAAGTTTTCACATTCAAAACTGTTTAACTGACCGTGTTACTGGTGTCCACTCAATTTTGAAACCTTTGTTATGCCATCTAACCCTACGGGAAATCTCAGATCGCCGTTTTATTGGTATAAATCCATCTCTAAAAACAGTAAACTTACGGCTTCTGTCAGCCGCTCTTTGCCTCCACTGTGGGACGTAAATTGCTGTCTACGTCATCGCTTTCGGCATTCTCAAAGAGAGCCGTGTCTACCGCAAGACGGTACATCTTCCGAAAATTTATGACCTCTCCCAGGTTCTTAGCGTGACATGTACTTGATCAGGGCAAGGCAGTTGCAGCATTTCTGTTCTTCATTCACTACATAGTACTGTTCACACGCCCTATGATATGTACTTTTGTTGCTATCATTATGCAAGTTTTGTTGTTAAAAAAATAAAACTGAACGTTGAACTTTATGGCCTACTCGTTTGAAGCAGCAGACATAAATTTAGTTGACCTAGATTCTGCATTGAAGATCAACCATTGAAACGCGGAAAACAACGAATTACGTCAATTATACCGTACTTTCGCCTGCATGTTGTCTGATCGCACTATTCTTGCTTATCTGATGATCTTGTGATCTTCAGGTTAAGTCATAAATTTTCTGAAGATGTACCATTTTGCGTGTCTACCCGCGAGCGAGTGATGTCATGCTGCCTCGCGTTGAAATTGGAGATTCAAAAATGTCACCAGTTTTCCCGCGGGTTGACACGGCTCTCTTTGAGAATGCCGAGAGCGATGACGTAGACAGCAATTTACGTCCCAGTGGAGGCAAAGAGCGGCTGACAGAAGCCGTAAGTTTACTGTTTTTAGAGATGGATTTATACCAATAAAACGGCGATCTGAGATTTCCCGTAGGGTTAGATGGCATAACAAAGGTTTCAAAATTGAGTGGACACCAGTAACACGGTCAGTTAAACAGTTTTTAATGTGAAAACTTTACTTTGTTTTTTCGTATTTGGCGGGCAAATCCAATATGGCGCGTGCAATACCTTTTCCTCTCTGTATTATAGGATGACTTAAACAAAATTAAATTATTTAAATTATACTGAATTTAAATTCTACTGTCCAGACACTGGGGCCTGTGGTCGGCCCCCACTAAGAATGAGTTGTGTCGAATGTGCGGGGAAATTCTACCGAATAGATACAGGAAGAGCACTTTCACGGCAACTTTCGGTGTTTCTGATCAATTGAATCAGATTTTGAGACACGCTGCAAGGTCGAACGATAACGAATCGCCTCACGTATGTGTCGACTTGAGATTGAAGGGAAACAACTCCTGGTGGCAAAAAGTCTCTCGCTGTTAAAACTTCCACTAGGTGGCGCAGAGCAGTATTCCTCTGCCACCAGCCAAGAATGTCAAGGCAGCGTAGAGAGCTTCGCGATGTAGTTGACTTGGCTGGTGAAGATAGTAAAAACAAGGTGTCCAAATGTCGTACCCTTCACTTTGTTTCGAAATGTCGCATGCCGAAATGTCGCGTGCCGAAATGTCGCGGATTCAACAGAGAGATGGGTTACGACTCTTAACAAAAAAACGTAAATTATGAAATGAATGGTACCATGAAATAGGCCAGAAATTCTCCAAGAATTACCACAAATTCCTCAAATTTCCGCGGAAGACGGGGGTGGGGTGGGGTGGGGTGGCGTGGGGTGGGGATGATCTCAAAGGACGAAATGCATAAGATCTGACATATCTTTCCGGAATATTATAGAACACAATATAATGTTTATTAAGCCAATTATGCGCCCACATGGAACATACAACCCAACACCGGTATATATACTTTCTTTGATAGGCATCCAGAAGTCGGCGTATAGGTTATTTTATGGATAAAAGAACGTTTAAAAAACCTAAATGTATAAAGAATAAAACGAACAGTTTAACTTTTATTTTGAAAATATATTTTCTGCTATAAATACCACATAGGAAACTCAACTGACGTGAATAATCTGAATAAATTGCCATAGAAATCTATATAATGGTACATGTAGTGCAACTGAACTAATATCCCCCCCGAAATGTATTACCAGGTTCCGCAGATGCACTTTGAACCTGCTTCAGATATTTGCGCCATTGGGCTTGATTGATACATGTAATCGGGATGTTTTCAAGATTTCTCACTACATAACTCACTACATAACTCACTACATAACTACATAACTCACTACATAACACGCTCTAAATCGAAATTATGAAATGTACGGTTCACACAGGTAAAACGAAACTGGCTGTTGCAACACACGACTGAATTGTGTCCTAATTCGACCGGACTCCTGCAGTTATTGTTCCAACCTTGATCTAGATACGTCAGCCCCATACAGACTATAGGTCCCTCGGTCAGTGGTGGGAATACTGATGTGTAATAACATATTCCAGAGAAAAAAAGATATAAAGACTATATATACAGCGGATATGCTAGGTGGTCTATGCCCTATCATAGTAATAAAGGAATCCGTACATGATTATATTGCGAAACAGACCGTGTTAAAATCAAACTGGCGATTGCACCACGCAGCTGAAATTGTCCGTAATGAATACCTCCTATATTTAGCCGGTTGAGTATCCCGTTATCCCACCAGATATTTTAAGAAAGCGGTTACTCGAAGGCATTGGGTCACGGCGGCATAGCAGTAGAGTCACACGACCTGATTATTGATCAAAGGCACAGACAAAAGGTATGTAGAAACAGAAAAGGTGTCCGTTCATTTGCTATATTTTAACCCCTCTGAGTGCAGCGAATTGGTGTAAGACTCACGAACTAGAATTGACAAACGACCTGCTGCAAGTTGTATTGTCAGTCTTTTGTTCGGGATATTTGACCTTTTCAATGGGAGGTCTTACGCGTCAATATGGTATGTAGGTCTAATGTATGTATTCGATGCATATATCATCTAGTCCTTCTATAATTTGTTTTATTAATACCGGTACCTATCATAGCATTAGCTGCTTCAGCATATGCAGTATCTGCAGTACAATATCGCAGTCATAAGTTTAGATATGTTACTCGTGCTTCTGTTGATCCATTGTTTTATATAATTGGGCGTATTTGTACAATGAAATGATATCATATACGCCGAGCCTTGCCTTTCAGCTAAATTTTTTTCCGAACACAGGCGAATTGTAGTCTCTTCAATCAATCAATTTTTCCATGCACATCTCCCTTGTATAATCTGTGGCGTGTCCGACTCCTACTCCTCCTCCTCCTGCGCTTTACTCACTGCACAGCGGGTCGCATAGGTGTGGCGCGGGATAGGGTGGGTCGAGAGACCTGGGGTTTCGCTACCTGAGATTCCATGGGCCAGGCTTGCACCCTACGGTAGAATGGGTTGACTGCGCATGCGCGATGAGTAGTAGTATAGAAAGGGCACGCAATCTTCCTATCCCTATAGGTGTGGCGCGGGATAGGGTGGGGCGAGAGACATGGGGTTTTCGCTACCTGAGATTCCATGGGCCAGGCTTGCACCCTACAGTAGAATGGGTCGACTGTGCATGCGCGATGAGTAGTATAGAAAGGGCACGCGATCTCCCTATCCCTATAAACTAACCCATGGGAGTGAATGAACCCATGGGGGTGAATGAGCCATGGGGGTGAATGAGCACTCGTTATAGACAACAACAACAACAACAACAAAGATGGCCGCTTTGATACGTCATTTACAAAAAAAATGAACAACTTGGTCGATTTTTCTTCTGTATTTGGGGTTTCTTCACAAAAACTGAATGATAAATTAGTGAAAAATAATCTGATCTGAACTAAAATAGTTTTTGGCCACTTTTCCTTCAGGAATTTTGAAGAAAATGACGAAATCATCACTTAAGTGGTACTCCACATGACCGCCATTTTGAATTTTCCCATGATCCCCTGCCCGGGTCGTTATGCAAATAGGCTAAAAAATAACCCCAATATTTTCAAAGCCAGGGAGTGTCAGCTCTCAATTTTTCGTCGTCCCGGGGATAGGGTTGACAGTTTGCTTGTGGGAGGGGGGTGGGGGTGTGGGGGGGGGGGGGCATAATGGCCTCCACAGGTCTGTGTAGGGTTAATAAAATGAAAATAGATAAGTAATGATAACAATAATACAAGCACTAGTGGCTTAGAGGACTAATATATATCATTCAGTATACCGGTACGTAGCAGTAAATATAGTTCTCAGTTGGGAGGAGGTTCAGCACAAAACTTATACATGTGGAGCTTATAATGGGCATATTTGTCAGCGTGGATTCCTGTTGGATTTCATCCTCGCAATCCAGAGATATCTCTCTCGTTCGCCTCTGGTAAAAAAAAAAAAAAAAAAAAAAAAGTTCCCAGTATATAAGCTGTATAAGCTGGATCATTGCACTTGCTATGTGTTTGAGAGATATGGCCGCCATGAGAGAGATCTCGCGGCTTCGATCGTTTTCACTCAGATATGAAATCCACGCGGAACAAATTTGGATTTTGGTACATTATATTTGCGTTAGAGTGAATGTGGACGTGTAATTAATAAACCCTTGTAGATTTTCCCAAAATAATAATAGATACTAAACGGGTTGGGGCATCGATCAGGGGGATGGAGCATATAGGACGAAATTTGAGACCTACAACTCCCGAGTACAATTTCAGCAGCGGCCGAAATTTCTTTCTATTTCCGTTCTCGAACTATTTTCAGAATGGACCTCATCACAGGTATCCTTACGCTGGGAGTCTTACTTCTCTTAACTTGGTACTTTTTCTCTGGGCCTAAGAATCTTCCACCGGGGCCACGCCCACTCCCCATAATTGGTAACATCCTAGAACTCGGAGCTGCTGGCCGTCACCAAAAGTTAAGCGAGTTAGCGGAAAAGTACGGAGAAGTCTTCAGACTCTACTATGCCAACCGGTTAATGGTGGTCCTTAATGGTTACCAAGTTATACACGGTAAGTAATTCACATTGTCCCAATTTAAGTCTGCTTTATTGTCTGGCCATGTCTATATTATTGTCTGGTTCAATAGTCTTTATTAAGCCTGTATTGTCTGGTTACGTCTATATTATTGCCTGGTTACATCTGTAGTATTGCCTGGTTAAGTCTGCTTTATTGTCTGATCTTCTCTATATTATTGTCTGGTTACGTCTGTTCGCTCCTGCACTGTTATCTGGTTATATCTCCTGTAATATTTTCCAGTAACCTGTATGGCCTGGGATGTCTGTGTTATTGTCTGGTTATATCTGCATTATTGTCTGGTTACGTCTGTATTCTCCTGCACTATTATCTGGTTATATCTGTACTATTTTCTAGTTACGCCTGAACGGTCTGGCCACGTCTGTAATATTGCCTGGTTACGTCTGTATTATTGTCTGGTTACGTCTGTATTATTGTATGGTTACATCAGTATTATTGTCTGGTTATGTCTGTTCGCTCTTGCACTATTATCTGGTTAATGTACTATTTTCTAGTTACGCCTGTATGGTCTGGTGACGTCTGTATTATTGTCTGGTTACGTCTGTATTATGCCTGGTTACGTCTCTATTATTGTCTCGTTACATCACTTATCAGGGTACGTATGTACTGTTGTCTGGTCACGTCTGTATTATTGTCTGTTTACGTCTGTGTTATTGTCTGGTTACGTCTGTACTATTGACTGGCCACGTCTATATTGCTGTCTGGTTATGTCTGTATTATTGTCTGGTTACGCCGGTATGGTCTGGTTACGCCTGTAGTATGTCTGTATTATTGTCTGGTTACGCCGGTATGGTCTGGTTACATCTGTAGTATTATCTGGTTCTGTCTGTATTTCTGTCTGGTTATGTCTATATTATTGTTGGGTAATGTCTCTATTATTGTCTGGTTACATCTGTACTATTGTCTGGTTACATCTGTGCTATTGTCTGATTACATCTTACTATTGTCTGATTACATCTATACTTTTGTCTGATTATGTCTTGCTAATGCCATTGTCTGCATACGTTTTGCTATTGACAGGTGATGTCTGTCGTATTGCATGGTTACATCTGTACTATTGTCTGGTTGCATCTGAATTACTGTCTGCTTACCTCTTGCTATTGTCTGGTTACGTCTGTATTATTGTCTGGTTATGTCTGTACTATTGTCTGGTTACCCTGCATCTGTACATTGACTGGTTACGTCTGTTCTATTGTATGGTGGCCTACATCTTCATTTAATCCGGCCAATTGCTACGTTTCCATTTCGAACCTGCCTTGATTTATCTGACCACCTTCAGTGTTCAAAATCCGAGGTGCAAATTTCACCTACGAACGAGAGACGAACCAATCAAAACCTAAACGCCGACTGTGTGTAGAGTGACATCCTCCTCAACTAGCAGCGTCATTCCTGCTAATGTGGTGGTAGTGTTGGCCCAATCAATAACGCCAATCAATAACGCTCTTCTATGACACATTTCGAAATTCAAATGGTTTCGATGTCAGTGACGTCTCGTGTCTATTTATAAGTTCTTTGAAAATTGAAGAGGGCCAGATATATCAAGTGAAGTTCGAAGTGGGAACGTAGAAATTGGCTTGATAAAATGAAGATGAGTGACCTATCGCTATAGTCTGGTTACGTCTGTACTATTGTATGTTTATGTCTCGCTATTGTCTGGTCACGTCTGTACTATTTTTCTGGTTACGTCTGTACGTATAGACTAGTGTGTCATCATCCTGGCCTTTTTTTTTCAGAATGTCTAGTTCAGAGAAGTAACATCTTCGCCAACCGACCACCCCTTTATATCAACAACACTGTGACTGGCATCAACGGAATCTCTCAGCTGAGGGTGGGCAAAGGGATGGTAGAACAGCGAAAATTTGTCTACAACTGTCTGCGAGAAGTTGGACGAGTGGGCAAGATAGATCTGGAGAGGAAAATATTTGAAGAAATTGAGGTATATTAATTGCGTGCAAATAGATATCGCTTTATACAGTCGGTCACAAACTTATTACATATATGGTATGCAGAAATATAGCCTTGAAGTGTCAGTTTTACGATAGATTTCTTCATAATCTCGCTACTTTTTCAGCCGTCTATCTAAGTATTTGGTTTTGTCGAAAATTCGTCAACTAGTTCACCTTACTTCCGGGTAAGAAACTTACTTATATATTTGTATAATTCATCCCGGAAGATCGATGACTGAAATTATTAAGTTAAAATTATTAAGTATAGAAGATCGAAGACAAAACATTGTATCTTCGAGTATACATCCAAAGTTCACTTGTTACCTCCTTGGCAATAAGCCGCGTACTTATGAAATGAATTGAACTAGCGCGCTATTCCCGACTGGACGCCCGACTGGCAGCTCAGTCAGAAAGCAGTGAGACGGTATCCCCTACTTCGTCAGTTCGAGTCTCACCCGAGCCATTCTGGTCGGGTGTTTCACAATTTAGGAATTTAATTAAATTATAATTTATCCTCGACATGTTTACCAGATATGGCAAAACATTCTTCCTCATATATAAGCATAGGCAAAGCTACGCTCTTATTCGCTCATGTCACCAGGTCCCTTACTCTCTTTACGCACTTTCAGGGAGAGTAAGGGACGTAGTGGAGCTAACTGATATATGAGCGTATGGTCAGAACTACTACCCGAATGAAACCAAGCTACGAGTGTGTGAAGAGTGAAACGGCATAACAGTAGCATATCGGGGCAACTTGATTCTGAAAGCTGAATTCAAACTACTTGAAAAGGCTTCAGCTTTTGTCGAACTCATCCCGTTATATTTTGCAGGTTCTGTTCCGAGTATTCGAGGACCTAAAGGAGCGCCCGTTCGAGCCACATTCTGTCATATCTAAGGCAGTAGCAAACACGCTGTCAAATATATGTTTTGGCGCCAGGTAAAACATTTTTTGTCATTAATTGTGCATACTGATCCTTCCCGTCACATTTATATACAGAAATGCTGAAATTTCAGCAATCGCGGGGCATGAAGTAGAATTCAACACATTGATTGAATGGCTTTACAATTATAAACATGCCACAGATACGAATTTTGCAAGTATAAACATGCCACATATATGGTTCTGCTAGTATAAACATGCCACAGATACGGATTCTGTCGATATAAACATGCCACATATATGGTTCTGCAAATATGAACATGCCACAGATACGAATTCTGTGAATATAAGCATGCAACAGATACGGATTCTGCAAATATAAACATGTCACAGATACGAATTCTGCAAATATAGACATGCCACAAATACGGATTCTGCAAGTATAAACATGCCACAGATACGGATTCTGTCAACATGCCACATATATGGTTCTGCAAATATAAACATGTCACAGATACGGATTCTGTCAGTATAAACATGCCACATATATGGTTCTGCAAATATAAACATGCCACAGATACGAATTCTGAAAACAGAAACATGCCACAGATACAGATTCTGTCCGTATAAACATGCCACAGATATGGATTCTGTCAGTATAAACATGCCACAGTTACAGATTCTGTCAGTATAAACATGCCACAGTGACGGATTCTGTCAGTATAAACATGCCACAGATACAGATTCTGTCAGTATAAACATGCCACATATGGTTCTGCAAATATAAACATGCCACAGATATGGATTCTGTGAATATAAACATGCCACAGATACGGATTCTGCAAATACAAACATGTCACAGATACGAATTCTGCAAATATAAACATGTCACAGATAGGGATTCGGCAAATATAAACATGCCACAGATACGGATTTAGCAAATCATGCAACAAATACGGATTCTGCAAACATAAATAGCAAATACTGAATTTTCACATTTATGAAAATATATCAGTTAAGTTGATCAATAGTGAACGGTTTATGCTTTCAAAGTGGGCGTTAGACTGACATGTTTAAATTTTATGCACGTGTACCAACTCAACACTATTGCCAATAAAATTCACTGTCGCAGCCAGTTGGAAATGGCCTGCCAGGTTATATATCTAACTGCAAAAATGTTTTTGTTAATTTAGAATGAAAACCCATTATCAATGATGGTTTGTATTAGCAGAATCTATGATACAGTTTTTGTATTTTTTATCAAGGGGACAATAGCAACAACAACAAAAAAGTCTTGTCCCCACACTTTCTGGATGCATCTTCACTATATCAAGTCAATTTCTGCGTTCTCAATTGGCAACGTAGAAATGGCTGGGCGTAATGAAGATGTCTCGAGGGGGCTTTGATCGGAAAAGAATGGCTTTTGAGCCTTAAGTAACGTTACAAAACAGACGTGTTTATGTTTGTATTTAATAATATGTAAAATGTGACACAAGGCTATTCTATAGATAACAACTTCTTTATAGCTATGGTGCTGACGTTTCGTTGCAGATACCTCTAACTTTTCCAAAAACGGGAAGTATCTCCAACGAAACGCTAGCTCCACAGCAATAAAGAAGGTTTTTTCTTCCAAAGAATAGCCTTGCGTTATATACACCGACTTCTAAATGTCTATCAAAGAAATTATGCAGAATGTGGTTTATTGTTGGACAGATTTGAATACGATGACGAACGATTCATCAAACTGCTGGGGACAGTTCCCGGAGATGCCGGTGTCGTACAGATGGCAGACCTGTTACAGCACGTCCCCAAGTTGAGATTTCTCCCTTACTTCAGAAATCTCCTGAAAGCTGTCTTCAAAATGTCGGACAGTTTTATAGGTAATTAAGTTGAAAGTTACCATGGATACCATACATGCTATATTCTGAAGAAATGAGATTTGGTATGGCGCCGTACTGAGCATATATACATATGAAATGATTTTTGAGAGAGAAAGAATAAATTAGTCGTCAGCGGGATTCGAACCCACAACCCCGGCTTATCGCGCCGATGCTCTACCGACTGAGCTATGACGGCCCATAGGTATTACACCTGTGGATTGTCCCTGTGATGACCAACCTTCTCTCTCATGTTATATTTTGTTTTATTGTGGGCTTAATTTGGAAACGTAAACAATAGTGTCGACCCATAGTACAGTGGTCTTGCAAACTGTGGTCTAGCAAAATTGTGTCGACCCATAGTACAGTGTCCAGATTTGAAATATCCCACGAGTTCTCACATACCAAAATTGAGGTCGAGGGCAAGTATCACTATGACCTAAATATAAGGAAATCATTGGAAATAGCTAATTATTGTGAGTGGATAGGGTGGAAAATGTATCACGTCGAAGGTCAATATTACCCCAAAAATAACATGATTATGTCCGTAGATACAAAGGGGAAAGTGTGTCACGTACTGAGATTGAGGTTAAGATCAAAAGTCAAGGTCACCCTAAAATGACCCTAAAATCAGGAAATCGTAAAAATCGCATTTTGTTGTTGCGCCAGTAGATGCATGGGGGGGGGGGGGGATTGAATGGTTCAATCCAATTACATTTAATCATGGTTAAATTTAATGGTTAAATCCATTTAATGGTTAAATTTAATGGTTAAATCCATTAAAATTTGGATGACAACCTCAGATCAATGATTAGGCAATTATTGATTTCAGTACATGTATGTCAAGGTTAAGGTCACCTTGGCCAGAAAATCGCGGGGGGAATGGAAAATTGTGTTGTTCAGGTTTGGAATTGCCACTAAACTTTAGGTATTAGTCCATGAGCCAGACCAGATATCGGTACCACCTGGGGTGGCAAATTCTCATTATGTTGTTTTGAAAGTCCTATATCCATAGATGCAAAAAAACTTTGAAAGCAAGCCGGGACTCACAGCTTAGTGGTAGTAATCACCTCTTAAAGACGAACACCCGAGTCCAATCTGAGTGACCAGATTTGGGGGTAGGGGAAATATAAAGTCGAATAACTTTGGAAGTCATGGTGATATAATGACATTTGGCCACTCGAAATGTTGGTAATCTGATCCTCTATATGTTGGTATCTGTTATATGCTAATATGTCAATTATGTAGGTCACCAGAGGTCAAAAGGTCACGAAATCTGACCCCTCTCTAAAACGTGACCACGTGTAGGAAAACTCGCTGCAGATACCATACCAATGGAACTTTCTCAACCTAAATGGGTTCAAATGGAAGCCAAGAAGTACCCTATTCTATAAAAAGTCTAAACAAGTGGAGTTTATTATTATTTAGACTGTGGCACAGAACTGTTTTTGACGCAATTTCAAAAATGGTCTTTTTATTGCGCTAAAACAGGCAAAATTGTATGAAGTTGGACAGCTTGAAATTAGTTGCATATTTTGACACATAACTACTCCAAATGCCAATGGCCATGTCTTAGGTCTATTCAGGGATTAGTTAAGCTACATTTTGAGATAATTAGGTCACCAGAGGTCAAGGTCAAAGATTGTCAATTATTAATTTTTCTACATTTTTACTTGGGACTTTCATATTACAGTTAGCGCTGCAGCATGGGTCCCAAAACGGGATTACTTTCCGAGTAATCCAAACCAGCATTCTACCAAAGGTCATCATATATCAAATTGATCGTTATGGTGTCAGGAGTAAGGAAATACATGATGCCAAGGTTGAATACAATTATAAACCAAGTTGTGACCTATTTTCCAGGGGTGTGGTGTGGGGAGATATCAACCGTTCTTGAATGTAACTGTACTATAAATTTTGGCTGCTAATAACCTACTCTGTTGTTATGATTTTTGTGCTGCAGGTTAGAGAAGCATACCCAATATATGTTTATAAGCTTCCCCAGAATGGCTGACCACCCTCCAAGAAGAGCGAGTGACGTTAGGTATTGCGGAGTCTGTTCGGCAAAGTTTTTTACACAATAAGGAATGGACGTACTTCCATCGGAAAAGTGTACATTATGATGAGGAAGAGTACTGATTCTCAATGCTATGTATACCTATTTGCCATACAGATGCTCATCCGCCATGTTGTACATTCCTCATCAGCTTCTTGTCATTCCTCTTGTTTATTAGAGGAATTAACGTTAGTATCAGAATGGCGGAATTCAGTGTTGCTGCCCCTACCAAGAAGGCCAGATTGGACATTTTTGACGTAGAATCCAGCATATTTTGTTCTGCGTCTTTCTCAAGGAAGAATCCACCTGTCCTTCCTGACACGACGAAGCTGTAATCGTTATTTTCAGCCTGCAACCAACGCCAGGATGAAACTGGACAAGTCCTACTCGAGAATAAAACAGACATCCTCGATGGAGTGAAAACATTTAGATATCACAGAGATTGTAGGTCGACATATTGCATTCGGCACAACATACGGAGATTAATTAAGTAGAGGGACAGTGACAGCAATAGCAATTCATTGGCTGCTTCTACCTACAGTAATTCAGGAGATGACACTGCTGTTATCGGAAGATCACAATTGTCGAAATCTGCATTTGACTGGAAAAGCAATTGCTTTATTTGCGGCATGCGCTGTTTTTCTTCTCACAGATATTCAGCAAGCAATGCTAACTGGTCCCTGGTGCCAACAGTCGTAGACGACACGTGTGATAATATCTACACAAAGGCTGTAGATGCTGCAGAAAAGCAATGAGACTTTGAAATGCTTTAACGCCTTCGTGGTGCTGGACCAGATCTAGTAGCTGCAGATGCCAGGTATCACCGGAAAAAGAACTGTCTTCCAAAATATATCATGGCAGGTAAATTCGAGTAGGAAAATTCGGAAAGTGCTCACATCGCTATTATCAGACAGGTGAAGGAAGAATTCTATCAGTTATGGTTGAGAAGGAGGTGTATCTTTTGAAAACACTGCGCAATCGTTACCAGGAGCTTGCCGTCGGAACAGACGTTAAGAATGCTTCGTCATACACTTCTCTGAAGTTAAAACACCAGCTACTTCAAGAATGGCCAGAACTCTCTTTCATACCACAGCCAGGATTGTCGGATTTAGTATGTTCAATTTTAGGTCAGTAATTTGATAATCCTAGCTGTGGTATGAAAGAGAGTTCTGGCCATTCTTGAATTAGCTGGTGTTTTAACTTCTGAGAAGTGTATGCCGAAGCATTCTTAACGTCTGTTCCGACGGCAAGCTCCTGGTAACACAAGATACACCCCCTTCTCAACCATGACTGGTTGACAGAATTCTTCTTTCTCCTGTCTGATAATAGCAATTTGAGCACTTTCCGTTTTTTCCGACTCGAATTTACCTGCCATGATATATTTTGGAAGACAGTTCTTTTTCCGGTGATACCTGGCATCTGCAGCTACTAGATCTTGTCCAGCACCACGAAGACGTTGAAGCATTTTAAAGTCTCATTGCTTTTCTGCAGCATCTACAACCTTTGTGTAGATATTATCACACGTGTCGTCTACGATTGTTGCCACCAGCGACCAGTTAGCATTGCTTGCTGAATATCTGTGAGAATAAAAACAGCGCATGCCGCAAATAAAGCAATTGCATTTCCAGTCAAATGCAGATTTCACAATGCAGATTTCGACAATTGTGATCTTCTGGATAACAGCAGTGGTATCTCCTGGATTACTGTTGGTAGAAGCAGCCGATGAACTACTGCTTCCACTGTCCCTCTGCTTAATTATCCCCCCCCGTTTCCAGAGCATAACTTGACAACCGCTACCTGGATTCCTCTCAAATTTGGTTCTCAGCTACAACACCATGAGATTGCGTTTGGTGCATGTGCCTCTACAGGTGGCACCACCTGGGGTCAAAACTTTCTTGTCGGTCCGTAACATTTCATTTCCGGATGATCAGCTAGTTGGATTCTTCTCAAATTTTGTATGTAGTTATCATACCATGAGACCTTGCTTGGGGTGTGCATCTACAGGTGGCGCCACCTATGGGCAGAATTTTCTCAGTTGGTTCATAACATTTCGTTTCCAGAGCATAACATGCGTAGACAATCCGTTGACCACAGTCGTGACCGAGTGAGGTCCTCATTGTCAACTATTTACATACCGTGCCGCCACCAAATGCAATCTAAATGAACTTACCCGTAAACTACTAGAACATGTATACTTATATTCCACTACAAATGTTTTTCAATTTCTATCAAATGTTCATCCGGGGGGTATCTCTTAAGCATGCTTACTGATCATTTCCACCGCCACCCGATGCAATCTCATTCAACTTACTCGTGAAACGTTAACCACCAAAATGTATCGATACTTTACGGGGGGTGGGGTATCTTGTAAGCAGCCTTACTGATCATTTTGATCAAATGTGTGCATCCCTCAGACTATGCTCCAGTTAATCTCTGTATGTGGTGCCGAATGCAATATGTCGACCTACAATCTCTGTGATATCTAAATGTTTTATTCTCGAGTAGGACTTGTCCAGTTTCATCCTAGTGTTGGTTGCAGACTGAAAATAACGATTGCAGCTTCGTCGTGTCAGGAAGGACAGGTGGGTTCTTCCTTGAGAAAGACGCAGAACAAAATAGGCTGGATTCTACGTCAAAAATGTCCAATCTGGCCTTCTTGGTAGGGGCAGCAACACTGAATTGCGCCATTCTGATACTAACGTTAATTCCTCTAATAAACAAGAGAAATGACAAGAAGCTGATGAGGAATGTACGACATGGCGGATGGGCATCTGTATGGCAAATAGGTATACATACCATTGAGAATCAGTATTCTTCCTCATCATAATGTACACTTTTCCGATGAAAGTAGGTCCATTCCTTATTGTGTAAAAAACATTGCCGAACAGATCCCCCCTCCCGCAATACCTTTTTCTAACGTCACCCGCTCTTCTTGGAGGGTGGTCAGCCATTCTGGGGAAGTTTATAAACATATATTGGGTATGCTTCTCTAACCTGCAGCACAAAAATCATAACAACAGAGTAGGTTATCAGGAGCCAAAATTTATAGTACAGTTACATTCAAGAACGGTTGATATCCCCCCTGGATAATAGGTCACAACTTGGTTTGTAATTGTATTCAAGCATGGCATCATGTATTTCCTTAATCCTGGTACCATAACGATCAGTTTGTTATATGATGACCTTTGGTAAAATGGCGGTTTGGGTTACTCGGAAAATAATTCAGTTTTGGGACCTATGCTGCAGCGCTAATTGTAATATGAAAGTCCCAAGTAAAAATGTAGAAAATTAATAATTGTCAATCTTTGACCTTGACCTCTGGTAACCTAATTACCTCGACATGTAGCTTAACTAATCCCTGAATAGACCTAAGACATGGCCATTAGCATTTGGAGTAGTTACTTGTCAAAATATGCAACTAATTTCAAGCTGTCCGAATTCATACAATTATGCCTGTTTTTAGCGCAATAAAAAGACCATTTTTGAAATTGCGTCAAAAACAGTTCTGTGCCACAGTCTAAATAATAATAAACTCCACTTGTTTAGACTTATTATAGACTTGGGTACTTCTTGGCTTCCATTTGAACCCATTTAGGTTAAGAAAGTCCCATTGGTACGGTGTCTCAGCGAGTTTTCCTACAGGTGGTCACGTTTTAGACAGGCATCAGATTTCGTGACCTTTTGACCTCTGGTGACCTACATAATTGACAAATTAGCATATAACAGATACCAACATATAGATGATCAGATTACCAACATTTCGAGTGGCCAAATGTCATTATATCACAATTACTTGCAAAGTTATGCAACTTTATATTTCCCCTACCCCAAAATCTGGTCCCTCAGATTGGACTCGGGTGTTCGTCTTTAAGAGGTGATTACTACCACTAAGCTGTGAGTCCCGGCTTGCTTTCAAAGTTTTTTTCATCTACGGATATAGGGCTTTCAAAAAATCATAATGAGAATTTGCCACCCCAGGTGGTACCAATTGATGAAATTTTGGGGTCTGGCTCATGGACTATATACCCTACCTGTGGGACATAGGAAAGATCTATCTATTAATTATGAGATAAAAAGGCCAAAGCCACGGTTACTGAAGGTCAAAAACAAGCTCAATTAAGGTATTGTTTTTATTACAAATTTATGTTTTCCGTTATGCATTGTTCATTATGTCATCATGTGCGATAACTTTTTTCATCAGATCTGTTCAGCATTTTTCAGTTTGTACGGGCATATATTGAAACCTATCGGTTCTTTCTTTGATTCCGCAGGTGTTATAAGGGAGATTATTGTTGAACACGAGGCCCGTTTCAAACCCGAGAATGAAGTGTGTGATATCATCGACGCTTTCCTCCTGGAGATATACAAATCTGAAACCAGGGGAGAAATGGACTCCTCCTTCTCACGTGAGTTTATTCCTCGTTCTCACGTGAGTTCATTACCTCAATTCAAACATCTGTAATCATCACATTTATTGTTATATATTTCGCATAGTCATTTTTATTTCTCATAACAGAAAGGTTAACGCTTATCCTTCTAGCCACCGAGTAAATTGGAGCGATATGCAAGAGGTGGGAAAAATTGACGACGTCTGGCGACTAAAAAGCAACCATATGACTCTATAGGAAAGTATACACCTAACATTCAGACCCGAGAATACGGTGGATTATCGGGCGTAGCCTTAGTATCTCAGCCATGCTTTTATTGCAGCTGTTCATGTGGAGACTATGAAGTATCCACACGGCTCCTAGCACTGGCTTAAGTGGAATTAGATATGCTAGCTCGGGAGCTGTGATGACGGATCAGCTCGAAACAACTCATCTGATGTTAATGGATGAGCACCATGGACGTCTGATGGAGTAAACGCCTTAACATGGGGTAACCTGGTAAATGCAAGAAACCTAGAAAAACTATCCTGTAATGTCCGACGTCGTATGGCTCAAATTTTCCTCCGAAACAATAAATCTACATATATATATGAAAAAAGGTTAAAATAGTCTGATACAAAACTTGTGATGATCAGTTGGTGAGTGACTGAGTCAATCAGTCAGTTTCTCTTGCTGTTCATATCAGCTGCCACGCAACCTAAAACGTATCGTCATGAGCTCTTCCATCACCTAATTGTTAGGAACGATTTGTTGAATATGCTGATAAATTTGTTGTTATAGGGAACCAAATGGAATGGTTTGTTGGGGACCTATTTATTGGCGGAAGTGCCAATCCGACCCAGTCACTTGTTTGGTTACTCTCTCTGCTGGTGGCCCACCCTCAGGTGTACGAAAAAGTCCAGGCAGAAATCGATGACGTCATCGGAACGGCCCGCCCTCCTCGATTGAGTGACAGGGCAAAAATGCCATATACAGGTAAATGTTTGGTGCTCATATGTTTATGGTATACTGATCCCTCATGGAAAATATACGGAATACGATTCTCCCAGGGCATGCGGAATATTATATCTCGTTGCATTACATTTGTACCCCAGACTTGAATATGGAAACTTTTTCTTGAATGCCGCGGACACCAATCTCAGTCAACTCAGATATAATATCACGGAACTTCATATCCGACATCAACGCTATATAAATCGGAGCATGGGAACCAATATAGTGAACATAAAAGAGAAACATTATCCAAATAAGCCATCATGTCTATACATCGTACGTGGTAAACGTCAATGGATATACTCCGGCCGTAAAGTCTGCTTTGTCAGGCAGTAGAAAATGTCAAAAGACCGACCGTAGATAAGTTGTTGGTATCCGTAAACTAAACGTCAATCATTGTCAAATTGAAAGGACAGAGTTGATCGTTATTGGCTTATTATGGAATCTCGTAGAATATCGGCAAAACATTCCCACGACTTTTTCATAGCGGCACAGCTATCTAGATGTATTTCCCTGATATACCATCTTAATTTACCTAGATTGCCGCGGATACTAACTCTAAATTGAACGTCAAATGTAGCTTGCTTCTTTAAGTTTAATGATACTTTATCATTGCAGAGGCCACGATACTGGAGGAGTTACGATACGCATCTCCGGCGCCATTAGGTATGCATTATTGACACGATTACCTCCACTTGAGCTACATGTATGGGGCCAACGACTTATAGCTGGGGCATAATAATGCATACGTGGAGTGAACTTGTGAACGGAGCAAGGCTCTAGGGAGATTGGTATGGGGCTCACCATTATTTTGGTCAGCACATTTTGCATATCAGCATATCTGCACCTTAGATTCAAAATGATGACATTGTTGAGGGTTTCTCCATCTTCGCATATCCAAGCCGAACACTACACGTGTTGCCTTGGCAGAACACGACACATTATCTGATCAGAATGCGGGATTGGTGATGTCATCGCTCTATAAATATTCCGTGGTCCATATTAGGAGAAGTGCAATGTACACTCTCAGAAATATTCAGGGAATAATCCTGAATAGATCAGGCTGCACATCCACAACTCAATTTCAGGGATTTTACCTGAAATCCAGGAATAATTTCCTGAATTTCAGAAAAAGATCCCTGAATGAGAGGATTTTCCCTGAAATTCAGACAAATTTACCACCCTGATTAGTAAGTTTCCGACCCTATTCAGGTACTTAAAATCCCCTAAAATTCAGGTAATTTAACTTTAATTCATGGATGGATATACCTGAATTTCAGGAAATTATCCCTGGATTTCAGGTAAAATCCCTGAAATTGAGTTGTGGATGTGCAGCCTGATCTATTCAGGATTATTCCCTGAATATTTCCGAGAGTGTATGACCTCTTAAAAATTCAAATTTGATTGGCTATTCGGAAAAAATTAACATCAATGCAAACACCACTTGCCATATATAGAAACCTCACGGACAGACATCAAAGAAAATCCTCGCTGCATGGTGTTGACAAGCTCATATCTTGATTGGCTATATGACATCACGTGCGTTTCCCTGTTTGAACCATTTACTCTATTCAGTATGTCAAGGTAAATGACAGAACCTTACTGTGGCATTTATCTTGAAATGTGAAGATGGGGTTTCTCAGAAATTCGCTGTTTTTTTTGTTATGGAGGATGGACAGAGCCAACAATCGAGGCGCTAAATGGACCCCCACTTTTTTTTCATTTCCATCCTCAATAAAGTTTTAACAATTCGTTTAGGGCTTCGATTGTTGGCCCCGATGGATTTCTCTTCCACAATGCAAGGGGTCGTAAGTGTGGGGGGGGGGGGGGGGGGGGGGGGGGGGGCGGAGATGCGTACGACACCCTCTCAGCGCCCAGCTGTATGTTATTTTCTTATTAGGGACAGTATAATACTGGGCTCTCTCATAAATAAGCATGGGAAACAACCCCTTCTCAAGAAATCCTGGCGACACCCATGCAACGGCCATGCACTCGTATATGTCGCTGTGTAGGATCTTAATGATTTCAATTGCATTTGGTGTTCAGAGCGCCCAGGTCATGAATATTTGATAGTCTTATGACATCACGGTCGCATTTTAACTACTTTTACCTTCAGACGTAGAGGAGGGATAGGGTTAGGTATACGCTTTAACCCAAGGTTTATGCCAAGGACCAGTCCATATTTCTACCCCGCTTTATGGTGCCAATTTAACGGGAGAGCGGCAACATCCGAAGATACTCCGACAGCGTGGCGCCTGGTTCGGCTGAGCCAACGAAATAGCCCCTACCATTGTGTTCCCTTCAAAGCACTATGAAGATTTCTCGGGATTGGTCGACACTCGCGTTAGTGCAAGCCGGTTAGATCCCACTGGCGACATATCCAAAGAGGGGAGCAGATAGAATATAATTTTAATTAGATTGATTAAGGTCATTCTCACGGTGCGATTTGTAGAAACAACTTAGCATAAACTCGGTTGCATGAGAAGAACACTCGAACTATTTTAATCGCATGCTGCAAGTCGTATGAAATAAAACAGGTCCTAGTTCATGCGATTAGTTGCATGCTACAAATTCGGGGATTTCCCCACCGAGTTGTTATTACATATTGCATCGTGAGAATAGGCCTTTACATGAAGAACTGGTCGAGTCTGAATTCATTTTGTATTTTCCAGCCATTCCCCACAGTACCACAGAGGAGGTGACCGTAAACGGGTACACTATCCCAGCCAACACCATGATCTTCGCCAACCTCTGGTCGGTTAACAGAGACCCGAAGACGTGGCGTCACCCTGACAGCTTTTACCCAGAACACTTCTTGAACGAGAACGGAGCCATTAAGAGACCAGAGGCTTTCATTCCGTTTAGTGGCGGTAGGTAAACTACTCAAAATAGTTTCTGGTTCCCTACCAATATTATTTCGAGGTAACAGTACAGATATACTTACCTTCGGTCGGAGTTGGACTCGTACATAACCCTTGACTCAAGCGGAAATCAGAGGACCGCGTGAGTTAAAGGCAATGTACGAATCTATTTCGTGCAGGCCATCAGCCTATCAAATAGTAGCGTTATCCGAAGTTTCGCTGCATGTATCTTGACCATTCGCGACTGCTCGGCCTATTCCGTCGAAGTCATAGTACATGTACCTCGCGCATTAATGGTGTAAGGATTTTACAGCTCTCCGCTGTAAACCGTGATCCGCCGCACGTGAGGCACATCACATGCTATAGAATGTGTTTCCACTCACATAGTCCTCGTTGTATTTCTTCCTGATCAGAAGATAAAATATATATACAAATGAAATGGATATTCCCTTGATTCTACCCGCGAAGGATCTCTTCTAATTTGAGGTGTTTCTCCTGGTTTTTCTTCCCGAGCTGATCTCCATGGTAACGGAAGTCATACAGCTGACATGCGCTGTTTCCGCGTGATGTTGTGCTTTCAACATGGATGCCAATATGGATTCCTAACAGTGCGATACGAGGTACTAATGTCCTACATTATCCGAGGCCGTGTCGAGTGGTATTGTGACATCGCGTCATGAATTGTACGTCCATTTGACTCAATGGATTATTTTATTGAGCGAATGGTGTGATGCGTATGGCATATATATAAAATTTGCGGATTATCGAGCTTAGCATTCATTAGATTGCGGGAGTTAATGATTGTTACATAAGCTTAATATCTGGAGTGCGTAAAAAGATACAGTGCAACAAAACCATCTGGTATATCAATAGTAGCTGATGATGTTGTATGCAGACTGTCCCACGTTTCTCTCTGACGAGGGTGCCGCTGCGCAGAGGGTCGTCACTATTATGACGCTACGGGATCAGGGCCAACAGTGGAGGCTCTAACCGGACTCCTCCTGTCATTCTCCGTTACAAAGAGTTTTTCGGCTTTTTGTTTTCTTTTTCCCAACAATTGGAACGCATTGTCTTCTTGAACCTAAGACACCAGTAAGGGTTCCAAATCACTGGAAGTTTTCAACTGGCATGTTTTAATTACTGCAATCATGCCGCGTCAAGTAAAATGTCGAAGTGTTTGCGTTATTTAAAGCATGCTAAAGGTTTTTTACTGATGTGAATTTCCTGTACATTTGTGTCTTTGAGGCATGACAAACATTTGTTAAACTATAGTGGAAATGAAAAGAAAAAAGAAAAAATCGCCTACAAATGGTTCGATTGGCGCCTCGGTTGTTGACCTTGTCCATGATCACCCGGGAATCTGCTATCTGCGAATTTTTCATGAATTTAGAGTTTTTCTCCAACATGTTAGGACTTTCGAAAATAGATGGAGTATTGTCAGAGATTATCACCTTGTCGCCCTCGGTTGGACATATAGCACTTTCGTTGACTTTTCCTGGTCCGTCTCATACGTTAGTTTGACTGACACACTCATATTGCGTCACATATCTAAGTAAACCAAGATGGCTTATCAGGGAAATACAGGCTTACTGAGATTGATTGCGTCACCAGCCTGGTTGCAGAACAACACCAAAACAGGCGTGTTAGGTGTTCATCCTTCAAGGAACAAAATAAGGAAATTCACAGCCAGAAAAACGGTGATGGCCCATCACCCTTTAATGGTGATCAGACCTGGCCATCACCTTTAAAAGGTGATGAGTAAGAGCCATCACCTTTAAATGTTGACGGCCATCACCTTTTAAGGATGATGATTGTGCCTCATCACCCTAAAAAGTTGATGACTTAAATTTACAATCAATGCTCATCATTCTTCAGTGGTGATGGCCATCATTTTTAAAGGTGATCATAAAAAAGGGTGATGACTCTAACTCATCACATTTTCGGGATGATAGTTATCACCTGTTTTTCTGTCTGTGAAGAGTAACATTCTGTGCTACAATTTTCCGGATAATTTCAGTTGGATATATGAGGAATATTTCATCTAAAAACTTCTCGGTCTTCACAGCCTGCGATCGAATTATTAGAAAGCTTTAATACCTGATTAGTAGTATAGAAAGGCTATCTTTGGTCGTGTTGACCTCAAAAATTTACTATCTCAAGGATTAGCCCCTCTCCTGATCTCACGAAATGAACGATATCCGAATGCCAAAGATCCAGAATGTAATGACGGTCGTTAATTTGTGGGTTTGAACACAGCCTGGAGAGTGTACTTCCATGTAAATCGGTGAATATGTTTACTCAATTTGCTCTTGAATCCAGGTAATTAATGCGTTGGACGGCTATCTCAATTGGCAATCGAAGATGCTGCTAACCAATAAATTCTTTAATTTGAAAAGAATATTCAAACGCTAAGCTTAATCACTCTACTACATTAAAATGATTTTTTCTCGCATTTCAGGAGCCAGAATTTGTCCGGGGGAAGCTTTTGCCAAATTGGAAATATTTCTTTTTCTGACAACGATGCTGCAGAGGTTCCACTTTCGCTTGCCAGAGGGCGCCCCAACACTGGACACGAGACCAGGAGAAATTAGTCATTACGTCAGAGAACCACGTAATCTCGTGGCCGTCAAACGAACGTGATAACTTTATATTTCAGACAATAAGTGTTATGTTCATCCATTCACGTCTTTGCATATCTTGCCTTTTCCAAAACTAATAAACTTTTAACATCATTCATTTTGTTAATTGATTTAAATACGTGCATACTTGGTTAACGGGTCTAAATTACATTATTAGAAGAGGCATGTTGCTTCCGTGAACGTTTCGGCTTGAGCTGAAAATAAATTCCTTAAAACTTGACAGAATATTCTCTAATCTTATGTATTAGCGGAATATTTCACAAGAAATACTGCAAGGAAATTCCTTAGCATGTTATGCAGAATTATTTATTAATCTAGGGGATATAATCCACTGGGGCTTTAGATAACCGATATTCCGTACAGTTTTAATGATTTTTGTAGTGTATTCATGCTTGTAGGGTTCTCAAATGGTACTTCATGTATAGCACATAGTGCGAATTTGTCCGAGAAACCTTGTCCAAAGATAGGCTTATCCGTTATATTGAAGGCATCAATTAATTCATGATATAAAATGATATCTTCGTCTCAGAATGTATTTGTTGTTTTATTTATAGCAAGAAAAATCGCGGCGCCATTGCTCATTTTCATCTATCTCGGACGTTGATTGGTCAATAATTGAACTTTGACATTCGCGAAGAACGTCGTGGCGATTGTGACGTTGCCACGTCAGGGCGCAACGAGAAAGGTGCCATCCTTTGCACGCCGCTGGCGACCGTGACTGCGCTCTAGCAACAATTAGTCCATGAACGTTTGGCGTCATTCGCCATCAAAACTTCACAAATATTGTAAACTGGCTTTCCAACTATCGTAAACAATACGATCAAGATCAATATTAACATTTAATGGTCAAAATTCGATATTATGTCACAGTGAAAAGTATTCGGTAACTCAGGGAGACAAAACTAGTTCGTCCCCGTATATAAGGCGCAGTTTTTACGCTGTCGCTTCACTTTGACGTTTCCTTCTTGTGTATAACACATGGGGTGACGTCTGTTCCGTAATTAGACAGTGTTTCTTGCGAATTGTTTGTTTTACAACATTTCTGAAAGATACCAAAAGCTGTATAAGCGAGTTCTTCCCTCCACGAGGATGGAGAGAGAAGAACCATTGACCAATCCTCAAAACAGGGTGAGTAATTTGGAAATTTTCTTCGACTTCACGAGGGTTGCTGATGTCATAGAACAATTGCGCCACGAACTTTGATAGGTTTCATTTCTTTATTTCTCTTACCTCATTGAACAGTATCGCATCCGAGCTATTAATCGGAATATTTCTTGCAGCACAGAATTGCATCAAGAGATGGATTGTCAAAAATACACGCCTTTAAGTTTCAGCTCGCCCTGTTGGAGAAGGCAAGCACGCTAGAGCGGCATACCTCTTGGACTGCCCCTTAACCCGTACCAGGCCTGGGGTCATAACTTCAGCACTCGCTGCTTTCTTCTACTTAAAAAATAGTACTGTATATTCACCTCTCCCCTCCTCCCTCCCCGTGTTGAAGCATTTGCGTTAATAGAAATGTATTCAAGTAGGTGGAAAATACCCTCATGGAGCTAATAAGAAATGTCAGCAGTACTTGTATTTAGTAAACACACGAAACGGTTATTTCCCACAGACATCGATGCCCATTGTCTTCAGACTTGTTTTAAAGACAAGCAAAATATGACCAAAACCTGTACTTTGGCCGACAGCAACACTGACCTAGCATATCTTTTGATGATTCATTGCTGTAATACTGTTAGCACAGTATGTCTTGAAGCTTTGGAGCTATCTTTCTAGATTTACACCATAGATGCAAATCTTCTTACTGACCCAACCTATTGAAGTTGAGTGACCATGACCTCAAAATATAAGGTAAAAGTAAGTTTGTCGTCCAACATTGATGTTATCACAGTGTATCTGAAACCACTGGCATATTGCGGATGGGAAATCTTAACATAATTTTAAAGATCAAATTCTCGGACAAAAGTAGGTTCAATGCAGTTAGTAACACAACAGCTTTTGAAAGATTACTGATAGCCTTTAAATTTGCATTGCACATGCAACTGGTTCTCAACCAGCACCATTTGAAGTCATGTCGTGAAAGCAATAGTAAACCATTGGGAAAAGTATGTTGCTATATATATATAATGAAAGAATGGTTTCAACAGTGTCCAGAAGTATTTTTAATTTATTTTTTTGCGATTTATTTTAACTGAATAAAATGCATTAAAGCATTAAATGTATGTGTTTGTATGGTGTTACAAACATATAGCGGGTTTTTGTGGATACAGCTCTAAAAAAAAGGTGTATCCACATTTTTTTACAGCATAAAACTTTCATTTTTACCCCTCGGCCATTTTGGCCTCGGGGTATTGTCGTTGCCATGTACGTCCGTCCGTCTGTCCGTACGTCCGGACGGACGGAAATCGAGATGTCGTATGTCTTTCACATCCATACCAGCAAAAGGAAAACACGCCAGGTTTTGATTCTTTGTAACCATAATCAGATCTGTTATAAGAGTTCTGTGCAAAACTGTCAGTCGTTCCTATTTCGTTTTGTTGATAAAGATCGACGAAGACACGTCAGGCACGTGAAAAAATAACGAAACCTGACATGTCCAAGAAACTTTCGCCAAAATTTCTACCAGAGTTTTGCCGCAATTTTATTCAGTTCCCATGCCGATAATTGATCAAGTAAGGTGGAAGTAAAAATGTGGATACATCACCTATATAGCATGTGTATCCACAATTTGGAAATTCATTGTTTTCGGTGTTTTTAAAATGTGGATACCCATACATAATTTGTATCCACAAAAACCCGCTATATTGTGGTTACGCCATTCCATTTTCCAATTGTCTCGATTATTGCAGATCTAAAACCCTTTTCGTTATGCTACTTCAATAGGAAAGTAGATATCCATAGGAAAGTATTTTTAATGTTCAACATGGGCCATTATTGCTTAATAAGTGGTTAATAAACAATGTACATAAATTACTAATAATTAGGCCTAGATGATGCAACTGGACCAAAAAATATTTGTTTAACATTTTACCAACATTTGTTTTACGCATGCAACTTCTAAAGGAAGCCTGTGGTGTGCAAAACGCTCGTGTTCTACATTCTACCCACGGGTGTATACAGCAAAGCCGTCAAGCATTGTTATTATATGTGTTTAGGTTTATTGTTAATAAATTGTTCCTGCACATCGAGACAGCAACTGAAAATATCAAGAATTTCCGAGTCCCCTTGATTGTTGCTGTTTTGAATTTACCAATCTTCTTAGTATTATTAAAATAAGACTCGATGACTTTCAGCCTTGCAGAATTTGGTCTCAACTACGAGTTATACTATAGTACACGAAAGATATTTCAACAGCCTATTCTATCCATAACATATTCATTTCTTTACGAATGTGTAATGTGTATTGAGGACCGAATAATAATAATATCTTTCTGATATTCGGACATGTATACTACCCCCCCCCCCGACCACCCCAACTCTTCCTCACACAATCACCATGCACAATAACCCGACACTATCGCTGCAATGCTTTCCTCATTATTAGGCCCCTTCTCTGGGTTTTGTATCATCTTGTGCTCTAGTATTGGTTAGTACTGCTATTTAAAATGTCGTTTTATTCCAAGCGAAAATCGCATAGTTCCCCATATCAAAAACAACAAATATAAATAAATACCACAGAGACAACAGATATAAACGAATGTTTCCAATTTCGAATTCAAATTAACTTCTCGAATTGTCATCCGATTTGCTGAATAGTTACACATGTGAAAGAGTTTCAGAGCGCTAATAGCCGAGATCCCCATTACAAATGTAGAGTAACTGGGCATGCGCACAAGGCGAGGTCACGAAAGGTCATTTGTACCAACGGCGGCATTCTGGCCAGGTTGAAAGTGGGTCATATCTGGGGAAAAGTACTTTTTCTGTTAAACTAAAATGTGCTCAGGGTAAATAAATATCTGGAGCCGTTCTTCAGCCCATCCGGCGATAGTCCATGAGATTTTTTTGTGATTTTACGTACAGTTGCACAAAATATCAACTGTTTTCCAACACTCGGCCTATCTCCCGAACGTTAAAAACTTCGGATTTGGTACAAACAGGGAGTTCACGAAAAGCTGTTCGCATAAAGCTTGCATTAGCCACTTAAAACCGCGTGAGATTATTCCTTAAGTTGTTGACTACATTGCCCGTTTCAGCAATGAAAATTAGAAACTCGGTGCTTTCGGTGTCCCATTACGTTGACTTACATTATTAGTTCTGGTAGCTGTCTTTATACGCCCGTCATAAGATGAGGCTCCTATTCTTAGTCACGGATTGGTACTAAACTTTGGTTAAACCTTACCCATGGTTCAAATAGGAAAGCTATTCATTTTGAGGTCAAACGATCAAAGGTCAAGGTCGCTGTTGTTGAAAAATCAGTAAATCATTGGAAATGTTATGTTCATGCTATAAGTACAGTTCAGAGATGTGGATTAAAGAAGAAGCTAATTGATTTTGACCCCGCGAAGGGTAGTCTGCTTGGTCCGTCCGTCTGTCTGTTCATCTTGCTTGTTAACAAAATATCTCTTGAAGTATTATAGCCAGCATATACAAATGGCGATGGGTCAGAAGCCTAGGGAACAGTAGGCTACTGACCGTGAGGTCAAATTTGGGTTTTGGAGATAACTTTTTAAGAAGTACATCTAGGCGTCACAAATTCATAATACATACATGTAACCGGTGATTAACTAGAAGCCCTTCTAGTTCAACTGACCTTGACCTAATTTATCAAGGTCAACTTCTAGTTATTTTAGTATCCCGAGGGATCATGGCTAGATGGAGACGTTGTGTCGCGTACAAAAATTAAGGTCAGAGGTCACTGTAACCCCAAAACAGGAAAACATTACAAAATCGCATTTTTATTTTTGTTGGTTGATGTATTAAGGGAAGACGAGTGTCATGTTCCAGAATTGAGGTGAGATTATTGTGCGAGCGAAAATTAAAACGAATTTTGACTCTTGTTGAAATTTACATCGCCCCATCCCACTCGATTACAAAAAGAACAGCTGCATCCACAGCTCAATGGGGCATTCGCGCAATAACAGTAGATACGTTTCATTGAACAGAGGTAGCTGGGGGTGGGGGAGGGGGGCTGGTTTGGGGGGTCAGTCCAAATTCCTCTTATGCTGACTGGTGATGACATTAATGTGGTAAATATACTTACTTATTAGAGGATGGTAATTTGCTAGTGTCAGGACGCCTCCACTTCACGCCCAATATATTTTTGCTTTTTCAATCCTTCCGGCCGGACCCTTTTCTAAAATATGTATCTCGGTAAACTTTCATATTCTCTAAACTAAAATGGGGAGTCTTAATACTGGACGAGCCGGAGGAAATATTCACCACAGGTCCGGGAACGGTACCCAGGGGTTTTCGGCTTTTGTTTGCTATATTCTAACTAAAAGAACTCAATCCACAACCAGTTTTTAAAACACAATAATAAAGAATTTATTCACAATTCCCTAGACAATACATTGAGGCTAGGCCCACCTTATGTGAACCCTGCCTTAGCAATAAACGGCTCGTGGCCAATTAATCCAAATACAATAAACATCCATTTTCTATTAACATTGCATTCCCTTAAGGGACATATCAATTTTTACGCATCGGCTCTAGCCTGAACATCTGTGGTGGCTTGTTGAGTGTCAAGTGTATGTGCCAACGCAGTATTGGCAAATTCAATGAGTGAATCCCAACTTCGTTGTGGAAATTCCGTCACTGCAGCGGTAGGTACCGCAATTTGCTCCCGACAGCTTCCCGAATCAGGACTGGCTATCGGTATACTATCCGTTTCCTTTTCCGTGTTTAATATTCTCTCTGTTTCAAATGAGCCTAAGTCCGGCAACACCTCCGGTGCGGAACAATTTGAATCGGGCCCCAAAGGATGTGGGCTTTGCAAATAAAACCAAGTAAATCGGGTTTTATCACACACGGTACAAGTACTAATAATCCACAACTTACGATTTGAATGAACGGTTTTAACGTTCATAAAACACTCCCCTCCGGTGGTTAAAATACACCGAGAACAGGGACACATATTCCCAACAAACCACACATCAGTTTCTATAACTTAACTAGCATAACTAAAACTAAAAATCTACTTACATCTCCTATTCCCAATCCGTCTTGTTCCAAACTTGCACCTCTGTTAATAACCAGCAACCTTTTCTGTAATAGCCAACATCGAATTTCAGGGCTAAAAACTCCGGGCTTTTTTCCTCAGATTCCATCACAAACCGTCCGTACTTCTTGAGAATGTGACGAAGTGATTCGTGAAGGTCTCAAGATGCGCGCCCTTTTATACAAGTTTGCCCTCAAGTTGGATCAATACCTAATTTGCATTCCGAGCGAAGAAAAGCTCGAAATGTTACTAAATATAAATCTTTCCGCTGCATTTTCCAGCTAAACTGTCGCCAAATTTTCTCGCTTATCTCGAGCTTTTACAAAAGTCCAACTTGTTTTCCAAATAATCAATAACATTGTGCCGTCTCAACCGACCCAAAACATTGATCTTCTGTCAAGAAATGTACCTCTTCCCTACTCTCAACTTAAATGATATCTTTGCTAAAGACGTGACCAGAATTATCAAGTATTTATTTCACACTGTTTCTCTCTTTTCCCATCACTTATAAATCACAAATGTTCACCGTTTTCTATCCCTTGATATTGATTTAATCATTATACCAATTTCTTTCCACTCACTAACACACTTCGACAAGTTAGCGCAGTCACATTAATGAAACCGATCCTTTCCCACAAAGCAACGCACTCTTGAATACAAATTATGAGCGTTCCCTTTAACAGCAAATACTATCAGATAATACAATTTACACGTTCAAGCCTCTTAACACACCTCTCCTTTAGAGAATTTGACCCTCCTGGGTCAACATGAAGTCTCAGTTAAACATTTTCAAAGTTTGTCAAAGTTTTTTTTTGTTGGTTGGTTTTAGTTTAGTTATCTTTTGTGTAGCCCCCTTGTCACATAATCTACCTCGCCTTCTGAACCGACATGTCCCCATGTCGGACTTCAATTTAATTTAACTGCCAAAAATTTTAAGAGAGGCATTCACCTGGCAGTACCTTCTGTACCCTAACCAGGGATTAGGTTAGATCGATCTCCTGTTATAGATGAAGGAGGACAGTAGGGCTATATGATAACTATTTCTCAATTTCAAAATAGTAAATGGAAAAGGTATAAACCATTGTTTTGATTATCCGTAAACATACTTCCATGAGTTATTTGTATGTCATTCTGGAACCACTAGTAAAAGTTCATTGCTATAACACTGTTGTCATTGGTGTTAGCGTTGAAAACTTGGCACACGTTGTTGTTCTCCTGAATGGTTCCGGTCAAGGTCAAATCTTAATGACTCTTTTTACGTTTCTGTTGTTATTAGTCCATATTGATTTGGAACATTTAGCTCATCTTCCCTTCTGGAGGTGGATGATGACGATTATGACGAACAATTCCAAGTTCAAATAAGTAATGTAATAGAACCACTTGTGGTAATTTATTACCAATACTAATATATTTATAGATATAGAAGGAATGATAGACTCTAATAGTCTTAAAAAGTAGTTCTCAATTCGTGTAACTAGTTGTAGAATAATTACTATTCCGTTTGTTCTATATGATAATATACAAGTTATATAAGTAATCTTGACTTCATGCAGATGTGTATATCTCACATACTATTCTAAGTTTCCATTAATATTCATTATATAATTCTAAGAATACAAAATCGCTCTCCATGCAAGTTGTAATACAGGGCTGAGGGAAGGTGTATTCACACGGGAATGCCTAGGTGATTACTTCAACCCCCTGGGAATGAGTTCCAGGAGCAAGGGGTATTCATTTCCCTTTCATGCAGCTGATATGCGACCATATATGCACATCAACTGAATGCTGTAGCTTGTTAATTTACATAGCCATTCAATTAACTCGATTTTTTTTCTCTGATTTGAATTTTTAGTAGAAACTGCCAGAAAATGGCCGAAAGTGAAAAACTGCGCAGCTTGGTTTATGAACGTTACTGAATTGAAAATCAATAATGAGCCAAATCTCTTAGGAAAAATACGAATTTCCATATTCGTTGATAATTTGACAAGTATATTGCATATGCAAGTAATATTCAAGACTCGTTGGGGTACCACGTGATAGGCACTGTTTGCACTATTTTCCTGCAACATAAACAACATGTTTAATATGCAACAAACACAGGCGATCCTAGAAGTTGAACTGTGTTATTCAACTCAACTTTCTCCAGTATACCAATATATACAGGCACAATGCAATAATCAGTGCCATGTAACTGCGAGAAAAGTAATCGCGTATTGAAATTTCAGGTCTTTCCACAAGATTTCAAAATTCCAAAGAACTGAATTGGATGTTTTTGGCCGAGTAATCAATGGAAGATTTGCACAATATGACCAGATGACAATCTAGAAGCACTAGCTCCATCAGTCAAATAGTCAACTGGCCAAAATTTTACAAGCAAGCGATAAACATGTTGGCGCGAGGAGCAGAGAAAAAGGTTCAACTGGAAACCGTTATTCATCAGTTCACTCTCAGACCATATGCGTGTTCTATGTGTGTGGATTTTGTACATGCAAAGGAAGTACCACACCATTATGTATTCCAAAACGAAATAATCATCACACATGAACGTATGTGTAAGAGAGAATTATATCCTTCAACACATTCGCTATCTGTAGAATATATACAGAAGCCCATGCCTATACCCTCACAAATTACTGCTCGTGGCATATATATACTTGTGCCTCTGGCAGATTCAAACTTTTTAAAGGGTATGTTAATTTTGTCAAATCCACTCAATGATTCGAAATACTTAGAATTTTGGGAAAGCTCAACCTGGTCTAAGTCATCCAATCCACATGAAACACCAGGGAAAGAGCATATTACATGCTTACACCCGGTAATCAAGTTTGGCCTATCATATTTAAAAGCCAATGCTGCACAGAGCCTCGTCAAATATATTTTCCTAATTATGAACTATAGTTCAGTCACAAAATCCAATCAGAGACTGAAAAACAGTTTACAGTCGCCATGCATCTGGAGGATATTTTTCACCGAAAGTTGAAGTTTTTACCCGTTGCTCTGTATTTGATCTCTAATATTTCGTTGCGTCGATAATTTCAATGACGTAGACTCTGGAGTTCAAAGGCCCTTAAACAGCATAATCAGGTCACTGGCACACAACTTTAGTCCAATCATCTGCGTACGACGATCGAATGGACTAGGTTTTCCAGAACTACATGTACCGATGCGGTTCTGCGAAAGAGTCTATTAGAGACCATTTACCATTCAAAACTATCCCTCTGGCCAAATCTATGCCTCTCATCTTCTCCATCGAGAATCTGAAACTCTCAAATTATTATCAACATATTCAATTACTCAATATTAAACACAACATTTTCATTTCGTAGTACTATTTCATCTTTTTAATAACCCATAAATTCTCTGTTTTTTTTTTAAATCGAATAGCGATATATCAAGAGGAAAAAGTTACTTTCTGAACTTTCCACTTAGATCACCTCTCAAAATAGATTGGTATTACAAATAACAGTCATATGTGATTGATTTGCTCTCGTCACCAAAACAACAGAGACTTTTTTTTCTACAGTTATGTACAACAACATTCAACTGATTGTTCAAACGCATGAAACAATCGAAAATACCATATATTAGTCGCATCCGTACTGACTTGGCCGCGGAGATCTGTCACTCTGGTATCAGTCACAGCTTATATATAAAGATGGCTTTATCATAAAGCGAGAGCTTGCTGGTTTCCCCGCAGCAGGAATACATCGGATGGAAATTCAGTTTCTCTTGCATCTCAAAGTTATCTCATCTAGTTATTTAATTCGATAAACTTCTTTTCCTAATATCTCAATAGTCTCATGGCATATTTCCTTAATGTTACTCATTTCAGGTAGATTCAGTCAGTTATATCTATAGGAGTATATATCAAATGCAATTATCGTCCTTGCAAACTTCGGGTATTTCCCCGGAATCTGAATTCTTTAAAAGATGTCCATCACTTTATACTGGTGAGATTTCTTTGTCGTTTGGAAAACTCCAATAACGACCTAAACAAAACGTGTATACCATACGCTGTTTTGTTTTATGTGAACTGACCAACCATAGTCAAGTACACACACTTCCTTAACTATTTGGCAAAATGAATATTTCAATAGAAAAAACCTCAAAATCTGATGCATCAAAATTTGGAACTCAATCTATCGACATTTCAACCATTAGCCCTAGTTCATTGTAACAAACAGTTAAATTGGGCCTTCAGTGTTTTCAGGGATTCTCGTCTTTTACCTGCAAAACACAAGCAGAATTAGGCTATACTTACCCTAGCCTTTCCTGGGCTGATTTTCCTACAAATCGAATAATCATTAGGGAGCACATTTCATCATCAACAACACATAATCATCATATATCTTCATAATTTCATCATTATTTCATCATCATTTTCCATTGGTCTCTGCATAACCTATAAATCTCACCATCATTACTTAACGTATATTCAGTATTCTCCAAGAAAATGTCAAAATTACTGAATTCTCAATATCATCTCTTCAATTTGAATTTAAAATGACTGTTCTCGAAACAACACCTTCGTGAAGTACAGAACAATGTCAGGTATCTTGGATGTAAATGTCGTCACACTTCATCCTCAACTCTACCCCCAAATATTTCAACTCTTAAT
>JAVTVY010028167.1:0-11381 GCA_036873755.1 Hanleya hanleyi
GGAATGACCCACAGCTGTTCAAATAAAGACAGATCCTGACAAAGGAATGACCAATTCCTGTTGAAATAAAGACACATCTTGGCAAAGGAATGACCAATACCTGTTCAAATAAAGACAGATCTTGGCAAAGGAATGATCAATTCCTGTTCAAATAAAGACAGATCATGGCAGAGGAATAACCGATTCATGTTCAAATAAAGGCAAATCTTGGCAAAGTAATGACCAATACCTGTTTAAATAAAGACAGATCCTGGCAAAGGAATGACCAATTCCTGTTTAAATAAAGACAGATCCTGGCGGAGGGATGACCAATTCCTGTTGAAATAAAGACACATCTTGGCAAAGGAATGACCCACAGCTGTTCAAATAAAGACAGATCCTGACAAAGGAATGACCAATTCCTGTTGAAATAAAGACACATCTTGGCAAAGGAATGACCAATTCCTGTTCAAATAAACGCAGATCTTGGCAACGAAATGACCAATACCTGTTTAAATAAAGACAGATCATGCCGGAGGAATGACCAATTCCTGTTGAAATAAAGACACATCTTGGCAAAGGAATGACCAATTCCTGTTCAGATAAAGGCAGATCTTGGCAAAGGAATGACCAATACCTGTTAAAATAAAGACAGATCCTGGCGGAGGAATGAACAATTCCTGTTGAAATAAAGACACATCTTAAAAGGGGGAATCTTGGCAAAGGAATGACCAATACCTGTTAAAATAAAGACAGATCCTGACAAAGGAATGACCAATTCCTGTTGAAATAAAGACACATCTTGGCAAAGGAATGACCAACACCTGTTTAAATAAAGACAGATCCTGGCAAAGGAATGACCAATACCTGTTTAAATAAAGACAGATCTTGGCGGAGGAATGACCAATTCCTGTTGAAATAAAGACACATCTTGGCAGAGGAATGACCCACAGCTGTTCAAATAAAGACAGATCCTGACAAAGGAATGACCAATTCCTGTTGAAATAAAGACACATCTTGGCAAAGGAATGACCAATTCCTGTTCAAATAAAGGCAGATCTTGGCAACGAAATGACCAATACCTGTTTAAATAAAGACAGATCCTGCCGGAGGAATAACCAATTCTTGTTGAAATAAAGACACATCTTGGCAAAGGAATGACCAATTCCTGTTCAGATAAAGGCAGATCTTGGCAAAGGAATGACCAATACCTGTCAAAATAAAGACAGATCCTGGCGGAGGAATGACCAATTCCTATTGAAATAAAGACAGATCCTGGCAAAGGAATGACCAATTCCTGTTGAAATAAAGACACATCTTGGCAAAGGAATGACCAATTCCTGTTCAAATAAAGGCAGATCTTGGCAACGAAATGACCAATACCTGTTTAAATAAAGACAGATCCTGCCGGAGGAATAACCAATTCCTGTTGAAATAAAGACACATCTTGGCGAAGGAATGACCAATTCCTGTTCAGATAAAGGCAGATCTTGGCAAAGGAATCACCAATACCTGTTAAAATAAAGACAGATCCTGGCGGAGGAATGACCAATTCCTGTTGAAATAAAGACACATCTTGGCAAAGGAATGACCAATACCTGTTGAAATAGAGACACATCTTGGCAAAGGAATGACCAATACCTGTTGAAGTAAAGACAGATCTTGGCAAAGAAATGACCAATACCAGTTCAAATAAAGACATATCGTGGCATCAATTCAACTTAATAACCTAGTAACCAAACCAACATCAAGAAATTTTGATTGCAATGGTCGTTGTAAATTATCAAACCAACATTGAAAATATCAAACTGTAAATAGCTATTACCCAGGAGAAATGTTAGGAATGATGATCAGCTTACTTTACCACTAATTCCATTGTTCAGTGTAGCCTGATATTATTCCTAATCTCTGCTCATGATCGGTCATTGCTACACAAATGACGTCAGATCATGTAATTGTCATCTAACTAATATGTCACTGAAATGATCCATTCTGTTCTCTTTTTTTGGCTTAATGTCACACTCAAGTTTGTTTCACTCATATGGTGACAGTCAGTTTGGTTGGTGGAGGAAGCCGGAGTACCCGGAGAGAACCACCGCCCTTCGGCAAGTAACTGACAAACTTTCACACATGGACCAGCTGGGCTCGAATCCGTGACGGCTCAGCGGTGTGAGGCTAGCGGTCACCAGCGAGGCGCCTTAGACCAATTAGATCCATTCTGAAACTGTCAATGCTTCGCTCATCACTGTATCTAATCCGTACTTTTCATTTCAATATACTCTCTCTCAGGATAATGACCCCTTGGTATACACGGTGAGCATACAATGATCCATTCAAATCTGCATTGATCTGTCCTTCCAATATAGCCTGGGGGTAGGCTACCTAGTCGCTCTGGGTGTTCTGTCTGTGTAATATAGCATGGGGCTAGGCTACCTAGTCTATGTTCGTGCTACCTAGTCTCTCTGGGTGCTCCTTTCATCCAGTATAGCAAGGCGGTAGTCTCTCTGGGTGCTCTGTTCATCCCATAAAGCATGACGGTGGGCTACATAGTATCTCTGGGTGATCTGTCGGTGCAGTATAGCATGGCGGTAGGCTATCTAGTCCCTGTGCTGCCCTGTCCATCTAATACAATATGGCGGTAGGCTACCTAGTCTAAATTGATACTCTGTCCGTACAATATAGCATGGCCATTACCTGGTCTCTCTAGGTGATCTGTCGGTACAATATAACATGACCATTACCTGGTCTCTCTAGGTGATCTGTCGGTACAATATAGCATGGCCATTACCTGGTCTCTCTAGGTGATCTGTCGGTACAATATAGCATGGCCATTGCCTGGTCTCTCTAGGTGATCTGTCGGTACAATATAGCATGGCCATTACCTGGTCTCTCTAGGTGATCTGTCGGTACAATATAGCATGGCAGTAGGCTACCTATATAGTCTCTCTGGTGGTTCGTTAAGTAGCTAAGTTCGAAGCAGGTTAGGGAGGAACGTACGTGTAGTCGAGCGTCAATGCGGGTTTAGAGAGCGATACAGGTGTATTCCATTATCAAAGTGCGATTAGCGAGGAATGTTTCTGTGCTCCAATCCCAAAATGGGACTAGGAAGGAATGTTCGTGTAGTCCAGTTTCAAAGCAGGGCTGGAGAGGAGCGGATACATGTGTAGTCCAGTTTCAAAGCGGGGTTATGGATAAACATGTGTAGTCCAGTATCAAAGTGAAGTTATGAAGGAATGTATGTCTAATCGAGTGTCAAAGATTTATAATCAATTATTAACCTGGGGCTCCGACTCAAGATTAGGTAAGGTATGCTCCTCTACTATACTTAGTAAATTTCAGCTATCAACATTATATACTAATTCGATATCCCTTTACGTTAAGTAGCTAAGTTGCAAAGAGGGGTAGAGAGGAATGTTCGTGTAGATCATTGTCAACGCGGGAATAGGGAGGAACGTATGTGTAGTCCAGTATCAATGCAGGGCTAGGGTGGAAGATATGCGTAGTCAGTGTCAAAGTGGGTCTAGGAAACGTATGTGTAGTCCAGTGTCAAAGCGAGTTGCTGAGGAACGTTTGTGTAGTCCGTGTCAAAGCGGGGTTACGGAGGAATGTTCGTGTAGGCCAGTGTCAAAGCGGAGTTAGGGTGGAATGTATGTGTATTCCAGTATCAAAGCTCGGTTAGGGAAGAAAGTATGTTGGAATGTGGGGTTAGAGAGGTACGTATGGGTAGTCCAATGTGAAAGCGGCGTTAGGGAGGTACGTAGGGGTACGCTTGGGGAAGTGTCAAAACCAATCTTTAACTGTCCATTGTGCCAATGCATTCTGCTTTACAGAGAAAAAGTAACATTTCTGACGAAAAATTAAAGCCGTAAACTGTAGCAATTGGGTTCATTGTAACACTGCAAAGTGCCGCTCTGAAGAAAGTCTTCATTGCAACGTTGGGAATTGCCGCTTGGGAGAAACAATATCAAATTTTCTGTTGTGCCAAAAAAATAATATTAGTGGTGAGAAATTAAGGCCTTAACATTATTGGGTTTCATTGTGATATCTCAAAGTGCCGCTCCGAAGAAAAACTGTCCTCATTGTGCCGTTGCATACTGCCGCTTTGAAGAAAGGCGATATTAAACTGCTCATTCTGCCGTTGCATTCTGCTGTATGAAAAATAAGTAATATTTGTGATGAGAAATTAACCAAAACCAAGAACAGCTTCATTGTGACGCAGCAAACTGTCGCTCTGAAGACAAATGCTTGATTGTGATGTTAAAAAGTGACGTTTGGAAGAAAGACTATATTAAATTGTCCATTAAGCCGTGCATTCTGCCGTACAGAGAGAAACTAATATTTGCGATGAGAAATTATGTCTTTAAAGGTTATACCAAATGACTCTATACTACTTTGCATTAAAACACACCCAGTAGTGTTCCAAACAACAAATTAGTATTTTTTTCTCGAATAATGTCGTCGAAGTGGGTTTTAGGACACGAATAGCACACATGTGGGGAAAAACGTATTGGAGCCGTGACCTCTGGTGCATGACGTCACAACCTGATTACGATTGCGCCGTAAACGTCATAGTCTATGACGTCGGGCGTTGTTACGAAAGATTCACCCAACTGTGGGAGTTCTAGCGTGATGTCGCTGACATTTGGACGTCACAACAGGCATCTGAGCGAGATCGTATTCAGGTTGTGACGTCACAGGTCAAGCGGTCACAGCTTTCGCCGTTTTGAAAGGGGCATGAAATTGTCGCACTTTACTGCTGTTATTTCCAACCTTGGGCAGTTTGAAAACATACAAAAATGTAAAACAAGTCTATATAATCTCCTCTACAACAATTTAGCACAAAAAAGTAGCAGATTTTGAGACCATTTTGTATAACCTTTAATATTATTGGATTTCATTGTGACGCTGCAAGAAAGATGGTCTCCATTGTGCCGTTACGTACTACCGCTATCAGTTATGTGGGTCTGAAATTTTGCATTGTGCCATTGCATTCTGCCGTACGAAAAAGGTTCGGTAATATCTGTGATGGTAAATTAAACCGTAAACACGATTGGGTTCATTGTGATGGTGCAAAATGACTCTCTGAAGAAAGAAAGTCTTCATTGTGACGTTCGAAACTGCCACTTGGAAGAACGATATCAAACTGTTCACTGTGCCGTTGCATTCTGCCGCTCGAAAAATAAGTAATATTTGTGATGAGAAATTAAGAGAAGATTGGTTCATTGTGACCCTGCAAATAACCATCTGAATAAAGACGGTTTTATTGGGACTTTCGAAACTGTGCCTTGGAAGTCGGATTATATTAAATATCCATTGTGCCGTTGAATTCTGCCGTGGAGAAAAAAAAACAATATTTGCGATGATAAATTTAGTCCTTCACAGAGCCGCTCTGAATAAATACGCTTTGAAATTGCGTTTATGCCCCAGTGCATTCTGCCATGGACCGAATAGAGTAATACATGTGCTTACATTTAAATTTTAAACTTAAACGGATAGCCCATTATGCCATTGCAAATTGCTGTGAATTAAATCCTTAATATCACTGGCCTGTATTATGCTGCTGCTGGGGAAAAGTAATATCTCTGAGGACAAGCTCTTAACCTAGTCGCTGTGCATGGGTGCTCTGGCCGTCCAACACAGCATGGCGTCAGGTTACCTAGTCACTCTGGTTGCTCTGTCGGTCAAAAAAACCATGGCGGTAGGCTATCTAGTCTCTCTGGGCGCTATGTGCATCCAATAAAGCATGGCGGTAGGCTACCTAATTTTCGAGTCCGATTTTTTCGTGCACCCACGATCACTTGACCTGAAATGACCTCAATGGTCCAAGGTCAAAGATCAAGGGTGATAGGTCAACCCATCATCACTTTTATCACCAAAACTTGTCCGCTAATGCCTCCTTACGAATCATGAGATTAGTATTGTATATACTACGGCGCCGTATACGAGATATGGCTTAAAAAGCATGTCATATGACCTATACTAGCAATTCAAAAATCACGATTTGTTTGGGATATTTTTTCCTGACAAAAGAACAACAAGAGCCAATGTTGGCCACAATATACGCCCGCACCACCCATCGTCTCCCACTAGAGTATTCTCTTGACTTGCGATTTTCAATGATTTTCTGATTTTGAGGTTACAGTAACCTTGACCTTTGACCTTGACCTCAAGTATGTGACACATTATCTCTCCCTAAAGTGTGAACGGGCACAAAAATGCGATTTTCAAGGATTTTCTGATTTTGGTGTCACAGTGACCTTGACCTTTGACCTCAATATTGGTTCCGGTCACATCGTCTCCCCCTAATGTATCTACTGACACAAGAAGTGTGACAACTATTAACTCTATATGAAAAGATTTTCCTATTTTGGGTCACTGTGACCTTTGATCTTGACCCCAATCTTGATACTGGATACATCTTTTCTCCATATGAATCCTTTCACACAAAAAAATTAAATGATTTTCTGATTTTTGAGCCACAGTGGCCTTTGGCCTCTGACCCCAATCTTGGTGCGCGACACATACGCGACACATCGTATCCACTCACCAAAAAATTGCAACTGTGGATAGAAAACTGCCATAGATAGAGACTGTAGTGGACATGAACGGTTCAATGATGTTCTCATTTAATGACAATGACCTTTGACCTTTGACCTCGCCCTCCATTTTGGTACGCGACACATCATCCGCCCTAGGGTATGCACTCACAAAAAATGGAATTCTAGACAGATATAGAACGGACATCAACGAACGCCCAGAAGCCCCGACGCTTCGACGGACGGACAGAAATCGTCATCACATAATACGTCTGTCTTTTGGGCGGGCGTATAAAAATGGTTAGATATTGCCTTGAAGACCCATTGTCTCAAGTATCATACCTGTATCACAGCCTGTGATGAACACTGCTCGTCCCTCCACTGAAACACGGGTTACCATTCTCTTCGTCAGCACTCTATAACCGCCGTAGCCCAAACCCACCATCGCCAGTGTTAAGCCTACACTTCTCAGTGCCACGAAATACGGTAAGATTACCAAAACACCCAAAAATCCTATCTCGAAGGCTTGGAGTCTAACAAAGTCAAATACTGACATCATCTTGAAACTGAAACGCAAAAATATAATCTTATTTGCAAACAATATCAATGAATAATAGTTATAGTTGTTTTCAATGAAGCACAAATTCATCTTCAATGGATTCACCGTAAAAAGGGAACCTCCGTGGAAAATCACAACTGTAGGCAGAGCAAGAGTAAATATATATTGTTTTAGTTTCACGCTCTGTTTAAGTGCTTCCTCATAGTTCATGTTGAAGGTCAATACAGGTCTTCAGTATTTTCTCGTGAATAGGGTCATTTTCCGAAGCCGTTATACCTAGCAACGCATCAAGGTACATCTGACGAAGTGTCATCATCATCTGGGCATGTAATTGTCGAACAGGGGGCCGCAGCCTCTTTCTCTGTACATGCATTCGCTATATACCATTTGGTCTTGACCCCGATACCTTTGTTGTGTTTCATACGTGATACTGTACCGAGCAAGCTTTTCACCATTTATGAGATACTTCTTTCATCGAGTGTTGTTCGTGATGTGACCTCGACCCCGTTGTGACTGAGGCCGTTCATACAAAGTGGGGGGATCCTCGTGTTTAGACCTTGGTCAGTCTGAGCTTGTGTATCCGGCCTGGCTCATCATATCATCCAGTACTACAACGTTGGTCTGCTCGGGGTCAAAGTAATACGCTTCCTTGTTATCACGGGAGATCCCTAGAACGAAGCTCACAATCTTTATGGTGTATTCTGATAAGCAGCCTGTCCCTTGATGTAACACAAGACACCACACGTGGGAGAGGGTTGAATCTTAGCTCTTACTAAACATTTCAATACCCAGGACGCCTTTCTAATTAGTTTAATTGAGTATTGTATAATAAGCCCCCCGCTATAATGCATTATATTTCAATTCAAGGTATATCATTCTGTTGCATTAAGTCTATATAATACTGGTACACGTTGCTGCTTCCTGTCATATTCTGCATGCTTAAGTGAAAAAAGCCGGTCCTCATCCTTAGTTCAGAGTGATCATTAATCACCCAGCTTTCGCCCCGGCATTTGTCGGACAAATGGAACATCAGGTTCACGCTGGCGGTATATCCCCAAACTGTATATTATTATGTAATGACGGTAAAAAAAACACATCTCATTCCTGATAGTAACTGGTGAAATAGGAAAAATGACGTACTAGTTGATGTGCAGGTCAGATGATGTAGCAGAGCTTTCCCAATTATTAAAATTGTATATTGTACTTACACCACCAGTTGAAAGTGGGCCAGTTCAAAGTCGCCAGCAACATATGGCGGTGAACCATCCTATTTGAAGGTGACCTTAATCCCATTCTACGGTGGCTTGTTAGGGCCATGCATTGATTTTTGCAATTTTCTGCCTTTTACTAGTTTTCAAGATTTCACTTTCGCGTTTTCTGTAATTTCTTGCCATTGACATCGATTCATTTCCGAGATATAAAGTTGTTTTCTGGTTTTAACAATTTCTTCTATCCATTTTCAAGCGACTGCAAAAATCGAAGAACCATGTAATGTGAAAACACTAAAAATTAGCAAAAACACCGAAAAATAATTCAACCGCGGTGAAAACTATTTCAACCGCGGTGGAAACTATTTCAACCGCGGTGGAAACTATTTTCATGTGGTCGTTTGAATTGTTCTTGTCTCTTGAAAATGAATTTCCAGCGTTTTCGTATGGAAATGGTTGCAGTTTCTTGAGAATGAATTAAAAAATCAGGGATAAATTTTGAAAAATAGAAAATGAATCTAAGAGGATGACAAGAAAAGAGAGAAAATGCGAAAGTGAAATGTTGAAATTTGAGAAAGGCAGAAAATTCGAAAGATCAATGCATGGCCCTAACAAGCCACCGTACCATTCTCTGTTATTAATTATACCCTATAAATAGGCCAAACACCTGAGGACATTTGCCTGGAGATGAGATCAGATTCCTAATGTATGACCCTTCACGCCAGACGACGGATAATTTCTGAGAGATAGTCTAGCTGGGTCAGGTTTCGCGACCTCATCCCAGTAAATATTACTTTTTTAAATATTCGGCCGTTCTACAACACCTTACTCACATATATTTATTAAGGAATAATTCCCCTTCATTGTCAGGCCAAATTTAACAATATCCGTCACATTCTTCACAAGTTTTCGCGCTTTTAACTTCTACCTCATTCCAGCGAAAGTTAAGTGAGTTAAGTGTTGTAGAACGAGCGAATGTTTTTTAAAGTAATATTTACTGGGGTGAGGTTGCGCGACCCCGTGGTTGCTCCCATTTTGCGTCTTTTTTGTATGGGAAAGAACTCTAGTAGTAGTGTCAACCCGAATAGACTCGTATTGACCTCTTTGCACTTAAACTTGTGGCGATCACGTGGCCATCACGTGATCAAGGCATGTACTGACTTGTTCTGGGTGGGCTCTCGACAGGTGGCGTTGTGGTTATGGATTACATCAGCATTGGCTGGGTGCCCGTTCTTTGACCTTGAATTCTTCCGCGGTGATGCGGTCTGGCGGTGATGCGGTCTGCCTCCCCGCCAGAATTCAAATACGCTGCATGGTCCGATTGGGTCGTATGAGGTATCAATGTGAAGCATTCGTGAAGGCGCGTCTGATGGGCTGGGTGTGGGGTTGAAATATCATCATTCTGCGCATGCGCGGTAGAAAAATGGTATGGAAATAGACGTTTTGTGGTCTAGGTGGGCCACTAATGGTCCGATTGGGTCGAGTGAGGTATCAATGCGAAGCATATGTGAGGGGGCATCGTCATTCTGCGCATGCACAGTAGACAAAGGGTATGGGAATAGACGTTTTGGGATTTAGATGAGCCCCTAATGGGCCGATGGAGTCGAGTGAGGTATCACTGTGAAGCGTATGTGAGGGGGCATCCGATGGGCTGGGTTTGGGGTTGGAATATCGTCATTCTGCGCATGCGCAGTAGACAAAGATTATGGAAATAGACGTTTTAGGATCTAGGTGAGCCCCTAATGGGCCGATGGAGTCGTATGAGGTATCAGTGTAAAGCAGTCGTGGGGAAGCATCCCCTGGTCTAGTGTTTCGGCCGTTGTCAACATCCTGCACATGCGCAAACAAGGAATTGTGGGAAAAGGGCATTGGAAATAGACGTTTTGGGGTCTAGGCGAGCCTCTATTGGGCCGATGGAGTCGTATGAGGTATCAGTGTGAAGCACTCGTGAAGGAGCATGTAGCACGTAGCTGCGTAAACGAACGAGGTCGGTCAGTCGGAAATTGTAGATATCTTGAATAGGGCGATGACGGTGGAAACAGTGCCGTATCATGGGCGCCGACAGATGTCACTCACTGGATGGTCGTCGTGTAACATATCGCTAGGAACATCCACCGCATCTTCCAGAAAATGTTCGTTGTTGTCAGGCGTATGACTCGAAACAGTAATGCTAGGGACCGGCTGGATATCTGGGCTCTCCTGAACTGTGGGTATAGGCGGGCTCTCCGTGATCGCATCACCAGTGGCATTCGTCTCCCCGGGCTCATCTTCACTAGGTCTGACCTTCCTGGGTGCCTCTTTAGTGGGAAGTTGTCGCTCATACCGTGGTGACGGACCATGAATCAAACGCTGATGCCGTCTTAACTGACTTGGTCGTTTGAAGAGTTGACCACATTCATTACATTGTTCCATCGCGCCCTCGTGGAGTGAACGTTCCTGGCGCAGTAAAGCATCTTTCCGATTAAATGACCGTGCGCAAGTTATACAAGCATACCGTGCGCCGTTGTGGATGGAGGACTCATGCCGTCGCAATTCTTCTGGGCGAGTAAATGGCTTCAGGCAGGTCAAACAAGAGAACATGTCGGCTGCGTATCAGAAAATGCTAAACATTGATTGATTGATTGAAATTGTAGTTTAAGGGCCGCTTCCCATACGGATTTCGCGGCCCATCATCTCAATGTTTTATTTAAATTTCACGGTACATTTCTTTGTTAATTTGAGATCTTTTGCAGCGCTAGGTATTAAAATAAATAATTAAATAATGAATAACAATAACAATGAGGAAATATAAATAATATAGAGAAGAGTCGCTATGTACAAGTCGTTAAGTCTGTAATTGGTTTTTATACTGGAAAATATTTATTATAATCGCGTTGATGATTCCTTTGTCTCGGTACCCCAATAGTACGCACAAAGCCGTCCAGAAAAAACTGGGAGAACCAGGGCGTTTGCAGGATTCGTCGAGACGACTTCCCTAACGACGCCCTTGGGAACAGGGTGGGTCCTTCCAGAAATCTGTGCCTGTAACAATTGCTTGGAGTGTGTAGTGGGGTACAGAACGGCAGGTCTACGTCCTATATTACGTGAAAGTCAAAGGAT